>JABUQX010059923.1:27500-57500 GCA_015478945.1 Trachelipus rathkii | reverse complement strand
TCTTTGAACTCTTTTTGTCAAACTATATATTTTACCCCGGATGATTTCAGCAATCTTCCTCTTCTTTTCCCTTATTTTTCCTGTGATTTGTTATAATCGGGTGCATGGTTTTCCTTTCTTTCATGAATATTATTATCCCAAAAGGTACGTGCTTTTAGAGAATGTTCGTCTGAGTTGAACCGATCCACATTCTATTCTACCTACTGAAACTAAATAATACTAATGTATTTCTTTAATGCATTAGTATATAGTCATCTGCTTTCTGAGAAATATAGCAGCTCTTATCCTTTTTATTATCGACTTTAGCTCTTACTTGTTTTTCGTTGTGGGCCTTACACCGATTCAAGTACTCAACCATCTGGAGCCTCACTCTCTTTTTTCTTATCGTCAATTTTACATTATGTACTTGAGGTCGAATGTTATTTTTACTTATGTGTTTACTAATATATTTGTTATTGAATTTTCCTATAAGACTATGAGAGTGAAATGGATTGTTTGTGATGTCACTTAATACATCCAGACTTTAAATAAGACTTGTTATATTTCTCTGCTTTCTTAGATCCTTCGATTTTCTTCACTTTTCCTGTAATTATCTCTTTTTCTTTCATGTGTCTCCATATCAGTAATTGTTGATGCATTGACATTTTTTTTCTGTTTGTTGGGTGCTTTCCTCATCGGCCTATTTTAACTGCCACTCATCATTTCCCACTTGTTAATGACATTAGCAGTTTTTCCAAGCCTACCCAACTGTTCATTCTTCTATTCTTTTGCTTCTATTGTTGACTTTTGATTTTGACTTTCCGATTTTCTATCTTCGGACTTGGAAAAGATTCTCGTTCCAACTTTATGAAGATTAATTCCTTTAAAACTAAATTTTCACATATCTTCATCTTAAAAAAAATTTACCCCAACTTTTCTATTTTTTCGACGTCTACGCTGTTTCTCCTTTAAACAATATAAACATTCTGATTATGCATCCCAGAACGATAGTTTTAAGAGAGGGAAACTGGCATCCCGATTGCCTCCCCCTTGAGGCTTGTCCCAACAATAAAAGATGGGCTACATAATTATACAACCTATGGTGGGTGGATGATCGATAACCGTTTAAGCAGGGCTTTTCCCACGAGTGGTGGCAGACGTGTAAGAAACGAACAGACAGACACACACAAACAGATGATTTTATCTTATTAAAATCAACTACGTATAATTTTTTTCTCAATTAATATTCATAAAAAATTTCCTGCTATTAAATTAAGTACCTATATTAAAAGTTAATTAATATGAAAATTATACGAGAGTTCAGCAACATTTATTTATTAGCGGGTCATTTTCGTATGAAGTTTATATCAATTCACATTTATATATTATTTTGAAATATATTATCCGAGTAAATGTTATTTAGAAGTTTTTATGTTATTAGTTTACAAGAATCGCGGGCCAACGAACGTAAACTTATGGATGAGAAGAAGAATCTGGAGAACTATTGGAACAATGCTAATCAACAAATTAGCGATCTCAAAGTAAGCATTAAAAGTCAATCGTATTTATAGCAATAAAGATATAATTTCTTTATATATATATATATATATATATATATATATATATATATATATATATATATATATATATATATATATATATATATATATATAATATATATATATATATATACCGGTATATATAATGTTTTTATATATAATGATAAGGATCTACTACTTAGTAACTACTAGGACTAGTGTAATATTTTATTGTGTGTTTGTCTTAAAATTTCAGTTCAGAGGATATGAGTCTTCCTCGTATTGGATAATTCTTTATTATTTATGACTTCAGGGTTTGTATTGGGTCAAGATAACATGTATTAAAAGTGTGAAAAGAGCAACCGACGATAAAAATAATAATAATTATTATTATTATTATTATTATTATTATTATTATTATTATTATTATTATTATTATTATTATTATTTATATAGATTAAATTATCGAGGGAAGAAGGCCATGTAGACGCTTTAGAACAACAGCTTTCTTCATTAGAAACAAATAAAGAACAGCTTGAAAAGAAGCTTCACACTGTCTACGCTTCACTTCGGACTGTCACTAGGATGTACCAGGAGCAAAGACCATCAAGTCCTACAAGGAGAAGCAGGAAGAGTAAGATGGGTAAGAGTTATTCGATATGAGGCATTTTCTTTTATATTGTAGTATTAGAGACTTCAACCATGGCTCAAACGGTAGAGCGACGGAGTCGCATGGCAAGGTCGCGGGTTCGAATCCTAGTTCGGACCCTAGGTAGAAATTACCTGAAAGTTCCCTCTATGAATGGGGCTAAACTAATTGATAAAAAAAAAAAAAAAAAAAAAAAAAAACTTAAAATCAGAATTTCTTTTCTCTTTAATGTCGAGAGGAATATAGGCACAAAAATGTCAAACATAAACATTTTAAGTTTTAAAATGTTAAAATTTTCCTCAAAGCCAGTTTAATAGTACTTGTGATTCAACTTTTTGTAAGATTTTTATAACATTTATGATGCTAGAAACTAATGTGTAGATGTAATAACAATTTATTTACCTTTTTATTCGAGTTTTTAATTTTCTTTTGTTTGAAGATCTAGAGAAGCCGACAAGCGATTTTGATCCTTTGTCCTTTGAGAAGATCAATATTAGCGAAATTGACCCAGAATCGATTCGTCATGAACTCCGTTCTCTTATGTCTCAGATGAGTCAGATTGAGCTTGAGAGAGTAAGCTACAATAATCTGTCATAAAGACTTGTTTTTTTTGGTTTTTTTTTGTTCTTTGTCTTGTTACCAGAAAAATTATAATTATTATATTTCCTCTTGTAAAGTGAAGATTCAATAATTACTTGAAGTACTTTGTTTCAAATTTGTCAGGAAATGTTTTTATTATTATTATTATTATTTTGGGTTGTGTGTGTGTGTGTGTGTGGGTTTGTATTATTATTATTATTATTATTTTTATTATTATTATTATTATTATTATTATTATTATTATTATTATTATTATTATTATTATTATTATTATTATTATTATCTCCCAATAATATTTAAATTTTCCAACGTTTCATTTTCAATATCTCTTCCTCAGGATGACGCTGTAGCAAAAGTAGCGAGTCTGGAAAAACAATTAAGTGAATTACAAGAGGCTCAACAAAGGTCTGAAACAAGACTTCGTGATGTCACTAGAACACTGTCTGAGCTAGAGGAGAAGAAACGCTACGCAGATGATAAACTTAACAAGTCTTCTTCGCAAATAACACATCATGTAAAGCATATATAGTTCTCTGCACATCATTGTTTTATATTGTCTATCAAATTAAATTTGTTTTTTTTTTATTTAGGGAGTAATATATATTTTTATCTTACACATCATGTAAAGCGTATATACATTTCTCTACATATTATAATATTTGTTGTTTGTCAAATGATATTTGTTTTTTGCTTAGAGAGTAATATGGATTTTTATGTTACACATCATATAAAGCATATATTTGTATTACTCTCTAGTCTCTACACATAAGTCATATATTGTATATTAAATGAAATATACTTTCTAGTTTGGAGAGTAATGATATATGATTATGATTATACTTTTTAATGTTATACTTACTTCTTGTTTCAGGAAGATGCTTTGCGTCGAAAAGAGAGTGAAATCCGATCTCTAACAGAGGAGCTTAGTAATGTTAAACGAAAAGCTGCTGACTTAGAACTGGACAGGAACTCCTTAAGCGTTCGTATTTTTTATTATTATTTTTTGTTTCTTCTATTTCGTTTTCATCTTTTGTTGTTTTAAAATTAAATTATTATTTTTTTATATTGATATAGTTAATTCTTTGTCATATTGAACGACATAAAATAGATTTTGGATATATATATATATATATATATATATACTGCTATCTCTCTTTATACCAGTCTCTCATATATATATATATATATATATATTTATGGATATATATATACTATATATATATATGAACTCTCCTTGACTCAGTGGGTTTCCGTTGTATTAATCACGCGCAAGGGCTCGTAGGTTCGTACAGTTTCTGCTACCTGCTGCTGTTCGATGTTTGACATGCTCCTTTGCTACATTTTATGAAATATAGTCAATATAAAAAACGTTCTGCTTTCATTATGTAGCAATTAATTCTTCGAACTTCCTCCACAGGGAAAAATTATTGTATTGGATTGTGTTCTAATATTTAGATAAGTGTTATCATAATCCTTTTGTGATTTGAGCTTTAATTTATATTAATATTATCAATCTCATATTCTGCAAATACAAAAGCAGATCGATTTGACGACTCTAGTCAGCCCTGTTTCGTTTACTCTAATAATTGTCCCATGGGGAATTAGTTGGAAATTAGAATTTATTAACAAAGCACACACAAGCTCACAATGTCAAATCTTTATAGCAACAGAAACATTCACTTCCCACAAATGAATCACCACTAGCTAATGCTCTTAAATTTCTCTCATCAGGCCACACTGTGATTGACTTTGCTTTTTTTAAACACCTTCATAAGTTAAAATCTAAAATCATCCTTTCACTGTCACAGATAAACATATGGCCATCAGAACATTTAAAAAAACAAAGCTGAAGAGCAAGATAACATTTCAAACCTTTATGTCAAAATTTTTGGTTCCAAACCAGTCATATCCTTGGTACTCTTCTTCGATATGTTCTGGATATTAGACCACATAGATTAAAAGCTTCAATCATGTTAAAGTTAAACAATCACAAAATGTCAATATCGCCCATTTCCTTCCTTTTTTTTCGTTCTTATCATGCCTATGCAAACTATTGGTAGAAAAACTTATATTTAGAAAATCTTTTAGTATAACTTCTTATATAATATACACACTATTTCCGCCCTGTTAATCAAATTAATATATCACAGTAACAATGAACTGAGATAGTACAAAAAATATTAAACATTTTAGAAAATGAAGATAACAAACCATTGGCTAGCAAAATTTCTTTAAATAAAACCGCTTTAGTAAAATGCAGATCATCTCTATCTATGTCAATAAAAGTTGAAAGCTGCTTTTTATAATTGGTCATACTTTCCCCCTTTTTCTCTGATGTTTTTTATTCACGATATTCTCCCTGTTACATAAAATTCATACATTTATGCAAGAAATTACAATCATCTCTCAATCAGCTATCGCGGGACTCTGCATATTATATTCGAATTTACTTTAATTAAATCCCTTAAATGTTGGCTACAAAAATAAGAATGGTTTCCGTCAACGTGAAAATCAGCTAACCGTGATTTGGAAAACGTGTTTTTTCTTGCTATAAACATGTATTTGACATGTAATTATACAACAGTTCCAGTGATATATATTTAAATTTCTAGAAAACAGTGAGTTATATAATTATGAATTGCTAACCAATTTACATCTCACATCAATCTGGCCTTCCAAATTTTCCAAAAAATATGCAAACAATGGTTGCATTCAAACAGTGAGCCTTCAGTCACCCTAGGGCACAGATGTTATTTTCTTTTATTGTGATCACTACATAAGGGCGAGACCCTATCTAGGTGAGGTCATTTTACCACAGTTTTAAAAAGATTTATCGATAGAACTTATTAGCGGGGAAGAGTTTGTTAGATGTTTAATACTGGGGCGAAATAATTTAGCCTAAAAGGGCCCAAATTCCCAGCCCAAACCGTAGTGGGTTGTCTTTTCCCCCTTACATGATTTGAACCTTGAAGCTTAAATAATATGTATACTCTAAAGCAGGGGTGGGGAACCTTTTTAAAATGTCGGGCAATTTTTTGAAAGATTTTTATGTGACGGTGCAATATATATATATATATATATATATATATATATATATACTGCTATATATATATATATATATATATATATATATATATATACTTATATATATATATATATATATATATATATATATATATATATATACTAATACTATACTATACTATATATATATATATATATATATATATATATATATATATATATATATATATATATATATATGAATTTCACTAGCGATTTACTTTTATTTTCTTAAATATTTAGTTGTTTATATTTGTGCTGAATTATACACAACGATTATATGTCAACAGGTCGCGGGCATAATATTAAACAGCGGGCATAATTTTGCCCGCCGGCATGAGGTACCCCTGCTCTAAAGTATGTTTTGTTGTTTGCGTTGTCAGTGTTTTAGTGATAGTATATTTGTTACGGTAAATGTAATAAATAGTCAATTTCCCATTCACTCACAGGTCAGGGTTACAAGGAATCGGTGAAGAAATGTTTGTGTTCCATTCATTTGCGTTTTTAATGTTTGAAGACTCAAAAAAAAAACGTACCCTCGAAATTGAATAATTATTACATTTACTGTCACATATATACCCCTTGCCACAAAGCTTGATGAATATTATGAACTTGCCAACTAGAAACAATTTTTAGTGTCCATTCAAGTAATAGGCTTGTGTTTTCTTCCAAACTAAATAAATATTAATTAATTTTATGAAGTCTTGAGAGTTTTGTCATATCCAGTTAAAATATTTTTAAGTAGTTTTGATTGAGGAATTAATAAATTGGAGATTCATTATAATATTTCACATTGATTATTATTTATAATGAGGAATGAGCGCATTAGGGAGTTATGTGGTTTGAAGAAAGGTTTGAATGAGAGTGTATTAAGATTGTTTGGACATATGGAAAGGATGGATGATAGTCGGTTGGTTAAGCTGGTGTATTGAGACGAGTGTGTTGGGAATCGACTGGCAGGGAGACCAAAGAATAAGTGGATTGAGTCAGTAAAAGAGTGTCTGAAGGAAAGGAATGTGAAATCAGCAGAAGCTACAAGAATGTTGGGTAATAGGAGTAATAGGGTAATAGGTGTGGTTTTGCGATTGGGCATGGTTTTGGTATGCCTAGCCCAGGGAATGAACCCTGGCATTAACGAGATACCATTTGGGGAAGGGGAGATTGCGGTGTTATGAAGCTCTAGGGTGGATTTTGACTGCGACGGGCTCGCGCGTAAGGGTATGGGGGACTTTCTTTTCGACTTTCTTCTACTTAACTACTGCAGGCCCAGTGAATTTGTGGAGAAGACCAGGAAAAGGAAGATTTTATTATTATTGTCATTGATTATGGAGGTGATATTGAATATGTGTGTGTGTGTGTGTTTGATGGTGTAAGAAGTCGAGGGTTTTTGGATGAGGTAATTAGTAGAGAGAAGGTAGTAGATAAGGTAGGGAAATTGAAGAATGGTAAATCAACAGGTCTGGATGGAATTACTGGTGAAATGACCAAGAATGTATGCAAAATTGTGCTTGACTAGATATGGAGGTTGTGTAACAAAGTGTTTGTGGAGAGTGTACTTTCGAAGGATTGGAAGAGAGCAGTAATAATACCTTTATAATAGGGTAAGGATGATAAGAGGGACTGTAGGAGAATTAGTTTATCGAGTATTTTAGTTAAAAAATATATGAAGGTATTTTGGTTGAAAGAGTGTTTCGAATGACTGAGGGGCTGATTGTTGATTGAAGTTCAAGGTGCATTTAGAAGTGGTAGAGGATGTGTTGACCAAATTTTCAGACTGAAGTAAATGAGGGAGAAAGAAGTGTAAACTGTATCTAACTTTATGGACTTATAGTAAGTTCTGTATCATGTGGTAATGATTGGTTTTTTAATGGAATCAGAAGTTTGTATGTCGAGAGTGAAGCGTGTGTAAGAATAAATGGAGTGTGGAGTGAATGGGTTAATATTAACAGTGGAGTGAGGCAGAGATATGTTATGTCCACATGGCTATTTAATTTGTATATGGATGGGGTGAAAGCCATGAGACTAAGTGTTGAGTGCGTTAGGACTCTGCGTGAGGGTATGTTGTTTCCGGTGTTAATATATAGTAGCGAAACCATGGTGTGGAATAAAAGGTAATGATCTGTAGCCCCCAGATTTGCTACTATAAAACCCGTTCGACCTTAAGATTCTTTGCCACCATTACAGGTCGCACTCAGAGGTCTATCAGTTTGAGTGTTGTGAATTCCGTCTGATATTCGACGCGTAAAGGCCGAGCAATCTCTCATAATAAAAGAGAGTGTTACTCAGGGACTGCGCTTTCACATGCGCTGGGCACTCTGCTTCTGCTGACATCTTGACAATCGCGGAGGGGAGGCGTCATTAATTAAAAGGTGTTTAGATTTGTACTCCTGAAGGGGGGGATGGTGCCCAGAGCGGAGCCGTGACAGCAACACCCGAGTTTGGCTGGTCCAAAGTTTGCTGAAATCCGAGGCATGCATGAGCATTTCTAGGGTGGTAGCGATACCCAAAACCAGCTACCACTGACCTTTTAGTTGCCTTTTACGACACGCGAATGTACGTTATGCAAATTTTCTCTCCCCCATATCATATATATATATATTAATATATAATATATATATATTATATATATATATATATATATATATATATATGTATATATATATATATATATATATTATATATATAATATACGTATATATCATAAATACTATAAATATACTACCGGTATATATATATATATATATATATGATTAAGTAATTATATATATATATATATATATATATATATATATATATATATATATAATATATATAATATATATATTATATATATATATATATATATATATATATATATATATATAGGACCGATTATCTAAAATGAAAAGCGCCGGAGGTCGTCTAGAAATGGAACATGCTGACACTAAAGAACGTCTTCGCGCAGCAGAACAAAGAATGTCTTTGGTGGACGAGTCAAAGGGAAGGCTCGAGTCTGACCTGACCTCTATGAAGAAGTCATCGAGTGAAAAACAACTTGAAATCGAGGTGGGTGTAAGGTTACATTGTCACAGATGTATCACTCTCTTGTAAGCCTTTCCCTATATAGTATTAATAATAATAATAATAATAATGAACCTGTATTATAACTGCTACAGGTTCATTTGTTTTAATTTTATACGTAATGAGTTTTAATTAAAGTAATATTTAAAAATATTATACTTGCCCTTTATTTTTATGCCAGTTTTATTTTAATATTTTTTTTTTTTAATTTCTTATAAATATCTTCAGAGTGTGAAGAGCGACAAAGATACTTTGATGCGAAATCTTCGTATTTTAGAAGACCAAAATGGGTCATTGAAAGTTAAATTGGATGACGTTAAGTCAAGACTTTCGCTTGTCATGTCATCTGAACCATGTAATTCTAAAGACTGAATTAAAAGACAAGTTGTCCTCGAGTAACCGCAACTTAAAGGAGCATCTCTCATCTTCAACTGGTTTGCAAGATGAATTGAATCGCGTAAGTTGTGTTTTTCGAAGCATTTTTAAGCCAGGCATATATATATATATACTTATAATATATAATATATAATATATATATATATATATATAAAATATATATATAAAATATATATAATAATATTATAGAGATATATATATATATATATATATATAAAAGAAATCTCAAAAAGTTGTGGTTTTGGTATAGCCAGTGATGAGCTGCAATATTGTCTTTGTCATAAAAGTTATCAGCCCGTTCGCTTTCTTTTAATTAAACAAAAGAATAAAGAACCGGTTCGAGCTAACTCGGTTCCAGGTCACCGGGTTCCAGTTCATCACTTATTATAACCATAATCTTAATGAAATTACAATAATTTTTATACTACTACACATTAACTACGACTCTAACTTTTATATAACAGCTACAAAGTCAATTGTCGAGGAATGATAACGAAAGACGTCAACTGGAAGAACGACTTGTCGAATCTCAAGCTTCGTCAGCTGAATTGCGAAGGCAAAAAGATCAATTAAGTGATTCTAAGTCCAAACTGCAGCAGGATCTCTCAAATGTGGAAATTAAGAATGCAGAGTTAGAGATGACTCTCAAATCTTTTAAAGGAGTGAGTGTAATAATAATAATAATAATAATAATAATAATAATAATAATAATAATAATAATAATAATAATAATAAAATAATAAGTAAGTAATACTTTCTTTAAACACAAGAGTATCCATAAGTATACTAGAGTTGGTGTAGGTAGAGATGGTATCGAAGTGAAAAGTATGATTGATTTAGTGTTGGTGAAGAAGGAGATGCTGAAGTATGTGTTGGATGTTAAATCAGTTAGGGGTTTAGGAATGGGATTATCGGATCATTATGTTGTTCTACTGTAAAGATTAAGTTAGTGGGGCTGAGTGGAGAGGAAGGTGATAAGGAAAGAAAGAAGGTAAAATTAAGAGTGAGAAGTTAAGTGAGCAAGACAATAAGGATAAGTATGTAAGAGCGCTCGCTAGTAAAACGGTTGAATGTGAACAAGTTGATACGACAACAATATCTGGGGGCAAATGAAGGAAGCCAATTGTTAGTATGCAAAGGAAGGTATGGTGGACTGGTGCCTAACAGTAGAAGTAAGAACTGTTAAACAGTGAATGGTGGAATGAAAGAGGTGAATGCCAGCGGTTAAAAGTAAAAAGAATCGTGGTTGAATGTACTAAAAAGCAAATGATGAAGACTCAAAGAAAGATGCTTGGAATGATATAAGGAGGAAAAAGAAATACTAAAAGGTGTATACGTAGGAGAAAACAAGAGGTAAATGAAAAGTTTTGGAAGGAGGATGAATGGGGACGTACAAGGGAATAGGAAGCTCTTCTGGAAGGAAAGCCGAAAGGTTAAAGAATGAGAATAGGATCTGATTAGAATAATGACTAGGGATGGTGCTTTGTAACTGAGATGAGATGGGTGTGAGAGGAGTGTGGAAAGAAAACTACATTTCGAAAATCTGCACAATATTGGCAGTAATGAAGAGGTGATAGTGCATGTGTGTGGGTTTGATGGTGCAAGCAGGAATAGGTATTTTGGGGATGAAGGAATTAGTAAAGGATGAGGTTGGGTAGAGTGAAAAGTTGAAAGAAATGGTAAAATCTGCAGGTATAGATGAAATTACTCGTGAAATGATCAAGAAACGGAGGCGAATGGTGACTTGATTGGATTTGGGAAGTTGTGTAATAAGCGCTTTAGAGGGTATAGTTCCAAGGGTTCGGAGGAGAGCGGTACTAGTACCCTTATATAAGGGTAAGGGGAGAAAAGGGGAACTGTAGAAATTATAGGGGATAAGTTTATTGAGTGTTGTAGGGAAGATAATATGCTGGTATTTCTGGTCGAACGATGCGACGTGACTTGAACGGGAGAGCGGAGATTAATAGAATATATACGTGCGTTTAAGAGTGGTCAGAGGAGTGTGTGGATCAAAATCGACATTGAAATCAAAGTATGTATTGAGAAAACTGGAGGGAGAGAGAAGAACGTACATCTGATTCTGCTAGGTTTTTGATGGATTTCAAACAGGCCGTATGATAGAGTTTATAAAAGCGGGAAGGTCGTTTATGGCCAGGTGGTTAGTGATCATATGGTGTTGGTGGTAGGGGCTTCTGAAATGGAATCAAAAGTAATCGCCTATGACGATAGTGAAGCGGTGGTGTAGAGAAGTAGTGGACAAATGGTCGTCTAGATATAGGGGCGGAAGTCGATTGTGTTTAGGATTATAAGCGGAGTTGAGACAGGGTTGTGTTATGTCTCCTTGTTACTCAATTTGTAGTCACGTGTGGGGTTATGAAAGATTTTGAGGTGGGGATGGCAGGAAATGGCGTGTACAGAATGGATCGGCAGGAAGTGGGAGATGCAATGGCGGGTGCCCTACTATTATAGCTGCGGGATGATTTGGTTACACTGTGGTGGCGAATCTGAAAGAAGTTTGAGAGGATTGGTAAGGATTTGGTAGGGTCGTGTAAAAGGGCGGGCTTGAAGTAAAACGTGGATAAGAGTAAGGTTAATTGGTTGTGAGTGAGGACACTCCTCAGTGTAAGTTAATGTTAGATGGTGAAGCAGCTTGAGACAAGTGTCTGAGTTTAAATATTTAGGGTATATGTTTGGATGAGAAAGGCGAACGGGACGAATGCAGATGTAAGTCGGAAACAGTTGGTGAATGGCAGGAGGTGGCTGGTGCAATTAAATCGTTGGTGAATGTAAACGGGACTAAGTCTGAGTGTGCTAGGGTCTCTTACATGAGGGTATGTGTTAACTGTGGTTTTATTGTATATGTAGTGAAGACTATGGTTCTGCGAATAAGAAGTATACTGACTAAGTCAATGTGTTACGATGGACACAATCTTAAGTCGGTGTGCTAGGTGTGAGAGATTGTTAAAATGAGGAAATGAACTTATTATGAGAGAGGTGTGGTGTGAAGAAAAGGGATAAATGAGAGAATAAATGAAGTACTTTGAGATGGTTTGGTCAAATATGGCAGAATGAATGATAGGTCGGTTGGTTAAGCGGATGTATAGTGGCGATGTGTTGGGACCGACCGGCTGGAGACCGAAGAAAAAGTGATTGAGTCAGTAAACGAATGTTTGAAGGAGAGAAATGTGAGTTTGGTAGGAGGCGAAGAAGAAGGTGTAATAACAAGGAGTGAAATGGCGCAAGGGGGTATGGTGTAGCCCACCTTGGGCCAAGGGAATGACCCCTTACACTAAGACGATCTCCAAGTGAGGGTCCATCGCTGTCCCATGAAGCTTTAGGGTGGAATTTCTTCTGACTGCGATGAGTTCTCGCTAATTAATGGTAACTCGAGCGGGGCGGTAAGGCTGGGCTTTCTTTTCGCTTGTCCATGTTCTTCTACTGCTTTTCTTTTCAATTTTGTTACGCTTCCTACTGCCATTCTTGGGTAAACAAAGGAAGATAAAGAAGAATAATAATTAATGAAGAGTTCAATAATAATAATAATAATAATAATATTATAATATATATATAATATATATATATATATATATATATATATATCATCTAATTTTGCTGTATTATCTAAAATTTGGCTATCTAATATTCAATAATATAGATATATATAATATATATATTTCCAGAGCATGGGAGGATGATCCGTTTCAGGTCAAACGGATGACCTATAGCAAAGATCTCGAGATTAGAACAAGAAACAAAATTGGATCTGAAAAATAAATTAAGGCGATTTTAGAGTATGTTCTTTATATATTTTTGGTGTGGCGTTTTTTTTGGTTTTGTTTTTTTTTTTTTGTTTTTTTCAAATTGTTTTTTTTAGTTTTCCAACTGTTAGTTAATATGAAACTACTTTGATAGTATCATTATATATATATATATATATATATATATATATATATATATATATATATATATATATATATATATATATATATATAATAATATTATATATATATTATATATATTATATAATATATATATATATATATATATATAGTATTCTATTTTTCATATGTTTACATGTTGTTTTTACCTTGCAGAGAAAGGTAGCAATTCTTTCAGCTCAAGAAAAAATTGATTTGGACAAATTTGGAGGAAAATTTGATAAGGAGCGCCTGGATTTAAGAAAATATTTGGACAAGGTATATTCATTTTGCCATTGTGTGTATCATTCTAGTGATAGAAAAATGGACATAACTCGATATTTAACATTTTCGAGATAATTGTACAAAAATTAATCCAAAAGCAATTAATTTTGTGGCAAAACTACATATTTGTAGTTCTGCTTACTTGCCGCTAGAGGGCCGAAATCGTTTTTAGGAGGCAGAGTTTTAAAAAAGATGTAATAAATAATTGATTATTTTCAGATTTGTCACTATTTGATCAATGGCGTAATATGAATGAAATTAAAAGGAAGTGCTATAAATGAAAATGTATTTTTATTTTTCAGTTTGAACACGAACTTCCTTTGAGTGGTTCGGAAAGGAGTCTTCAGGACACTACTGTAAGTTCATTACGGATTGAAAATATGGAACTCAGGCGCAGGATTGATAATCTTGAAACTGAAAAAACTGAATTGCAACAAAAGCATCTCAAGGAGGTTTGGGCAAAAAAAAAAATATTTATATTTTTAAATTCTTTAATTTTGATTGAGAAATATGTTATATTTCGAACTTCTTCTCTCTCCAACTTCATTGCATTATTTCTCATATTATCTAAAAGCGTCATAACTCAAAAATTGTTTTCGTTGTTAAAATTTATATATTTCTTATTTGAAATAGATTGTAAGTCTAATAAATATTATTTCTACCATATAAAAGTAAAACTAAAGTTTATTTAAGCTTTTGTTTTCAACTTTGTCCAAAAAAAAGTTTGCTTTTTGTTGTTGTTTTTTTTTAGCTTTTGTTTTCAACTTTCAATATTTCAAAAGTATCTTGCTAATCATCCTAATATATCGATATTTTTTATTTACTACTCCGTTAGACATCGAACGAAATGTTTTTTACATTATTTTACCAAAAAAAAAGAAAGAAAAAAAAATTGTACTAGGGTTAAACTATATATATCGTTTCATAAACTTATATAATTTATAGTTCCAAGTAATAAAACATTTTAATTTTGGAACTAATTAATTAATAATTATTTTATGCAAGATATTTTATTTTTTATAATATTTTAGACTTTGGATATAAGTAGCCAACACCGGAAAGATCGACATGATGATAACGAAAAATTAAGACGCCTTACCATTTCGTTGGATACCCTGCGGCAGGAAAAAGAACGGTGTTTGCTTAAGATAAATGCTCTTGAACAACAGGTAATTTCAGTCATAAGAATTATTACATAATGCATATTAATCTCCTTTCTTTCTTTATCCTCCCCTCTCTTCTTATTAGATGTGGGTTATCGGTGCCTAAAAATAGTTAAGTAGAAGAATATTACGTAAATAGAAAGGAAACCTTTCCCCCCCTACCATTCCCTTAAGTGAGAGCTCGTCGCTGTAAAAAAAAAAAAAATCCGCCCAAGGGCTTCACAAGACTGCGACGGACCCTCACTGCGGTATATCGTCAATGTGGGGTTGATCACCTGGGCCAAACCTACAACCATAACCCCTCATAAAACTCCGCCATTCACTCCTATTATGCTTTTTTTTTGTCGACTCTACCAAACTCACATTCCTTTCCTTCAGACATTTCCTTACTGACTCAATCCACTTTTTTTTCGGTCTCTCAGCCGGTCGATTCCTAGCACACTCACCACCATGCGTCCGCCAAAACAATCGATTATCACCCATCCTCTAAATATTACCAAACCATCTTAATGCCCTCTCGTTTATTCTCTTACGCCTTTCTTAACATCATACAACTCCCTAATGCATGCATTCATTCCTCATTTTATCAATTCTTCTCACACATAAACCTCCTCCTAAGATTGTCCATCTGAACAGATTGTACCTTGGATCTATTCCTCTTATTCCGCACTATAATTTCATTACTTTACTTTAACACCGATGACAACATACCCTCATGCGAAACCGTAGCTCACGCAAAACCTAGTTCCTTTGTATTCACTGAGGATCAATTGCACCAACCACCTTCCTACCATTCACAACTTTCCTACTATACTGTGCATCATCCATTCCCTTTTGATTCAGCATATAGCATAAATATTTAAACTCAGATACTTGTTCCAATTGCTCACCATCCAATATGATTTCACACCGTGGACTCTACTCACTCACTACCATCACCATATTTTTATCTGCATTTACCTTCAAACTCCTCCTTTTATACACCTTGCCAAACTCCTCTACCAATCATCTCGAAGTTTCTTCAGATTGGCCACACAAAACCAAATCATCAGCTTGCAATAAGCAGGGCACCCTCCATTCTCTTCCATTGCAAGTCCATAAAACCTAAATACATTTAATCTTCTCTCATTTTTTTAAAACATATGTTTCAATGTTTTGATATCCCTACCCCCAAACTCCCAATTCAAAAATAATAATAATCTACGCAGACGACATATCTATAACCATATCAGATTCCTCAGTACCCACTGTCATAAACCTCGCACAGACTTACCTAAGTCACCTAGAAACTTGGTTATCATCCAACAGAATGTTGGCCTCTGCCGAGAAATCAATCTATAACCTTGATCACCACTGACAGACACCAAACATCCCTCCACCCACAAGTAACCCTAAACAAACACCCAAAATACTCGAAATAACCTTCGACATCCACTTCACCTTTACACCACACATTCAAAACATCATAAGTACAGCAAGTAAGAAATTAAATGTCCTCCGAACCTTATCCCAACACAATTTCAGTAATGAAACAACCACATTATCAATAACATTCAAACAATTCTCAAGAACTACAAGCAACTATGGATCAACAGTCTGGTATCCACTAACCTCCCTTTCTAATAGAAATAAACTACAAAGAATACAACACCGGCCAGCGTACAATAACAGGTTGCCTAAAAACCATTCCTATTCCAGCACCTACATGAAGAAACGAAAATCCTACTAATTCTAGACCATCTTCATATCATAGGAACCTAATTCTACGCGAGGATTCTCGACAACTCTCACCCATGTCATAACTTTTTACAAAGAACACACAATACCGTTTAGACCCTCCCTCTTCTGCAACCCTCTACTATGGCGAACTCTTTTGAACCATTCCACTCCCCCAAATAACATTCCTCTATCAAAACATATTCATACATATTTCATGCAACGATATCTCAACAACCGCCCAACAAGTAGCCTCATAAACTGCCACCCTTCCGAAAAATCCCCTACACAAGGCACACTCCCCACGAAAGATGCAACATCCCTTTCAAGCGTAAGATCCGGGCCTTCATTCCGAATCTTTCAGAATATAAAACACTACGATTTCGACCTCAAGAAACTCCATCCCCACTCTACCAAAGATTCTTAACAGAGCCTGAAACTGGCATTTCCTATTAAGGTGCCCCATGCACGCTCCTTACAGAACACAATATCTAGACCACCTCCCTAAGAGGCCTGTGGCTCCGCCCGGTGAAAGTTGCTGGGTTTCTGGAAATGACTTGGACCCCCCTTTCCCAAATAAGGGGAGTCCAGGGGCAATATATATATACTCAGTGTTAGAAATTAAAACATTTTCAACTAGTTAAACTTTATATTTAATAGAAATTGGACATTTCAACTTGTAAACTTAATTAAGTATATAAGTCTTATCTTAACTTATGAATTTAAATAATCAAAATATCATAATTAATTTTATCGTAGATTCAACAATATCGGGATCAAATCCGCGAATACCGCAACAGGAGCTCAGCTGTTGCTGCTGATGTTAGAAGAGTTCGTATGTCAATGACGGAATCGCTTCACAATATTGGAACACATCCGAGGATCTCATCTTCTGTCATGGATTCTGAAATTCAGGTATATATATTTTACAATTTATTTTCTTGCTTTTCTTACTACTTTATAAGTAAACCCGGACTTTATATATATATATATATATATATATATATATATATATTATAATATATATATATATAATAATATATATATATATATATATACGGTATATAAATATATATATTATATATATATATATATATATCTTATATATATATATATATATATAATTATATATATATAATATATATATTATATATATATATATATATATATATATATTATATATATAATATATATATATATATATTATATATATATATATATATTATATATATATATATATATATATATATATATATATATAGGGATGTGCCGAATAGTGAAAAAGCCGAATACCGAATACCGAATATTCGGCTAAAAGTATTCGGCCGAATACCGGAATATTCGGCCGAATAACTCAACTTCCGCTATTCGGCCGAAAATGAGTTATTTTCAAAGTTCGGTCATCCATTTTGGGAAAAATAAAGAAAAACTTACACTGGTTCAGACAAAAAAAGGGTGAAATTTTTCTTGGATGGACTTTTGTAGCAGATATATCGTAATTCCATATATATCTCGGATTTGCTTGTAATCATATCCCGTTTTCCGTGCAATCATGGAATCCCTATTTTTGCATATTCCCTAAAAATGACAAAATTCATGTGCGCACTACGTAGGCTGTATACGAAACGTTACCTCCCCGCCATGATTAATCTACACTAGTACAAAGTTTACTGACGGTCGGATATTCGGGAAGCATGGTAACTTTAGTACTCTACATGTATGATGCCAATGACCTGGATGATGTCCATCATCATCAATCTGAAATACAGTCGGATGGTGCGTCATTGTTTCACCCAGGGTAAACTGAACGATCTTGTATGAGATTGTATTTGCCGAAGTTTGTCCCGAGCTGTTGGCTTCGAGGTTGCATGACAAAATCCACTACTCGAAATTATCGTAACAGAGAAGCAAAGCTGCGGAGGCTCTTCCAGTCAGATGGTAACCTGTGTATTGCAGTGAAGTTGCAGGCCTACTACTCGCTATCCGGGACTCCCAGCATACGATGCAGGTGAGTGCGACTGTTTATTGACACTTTCCAAGAGCAGTTTTAAAGTGTGTGTGTTTTGTTACACAACTGCAACAGGTATGCTTCGGTTCAGTAGGGTACTCGATACGGATGAGAGAGGAGTAATCAAAAATCAAGACAGTTTGGAGAGGCTAACAATATCAGTACATGGAGGGTGAGAACTATGCGTCGACCTCAAAATGGTAAAAACAATTTTACTTGGTCAGCAAAAGCACAGGTTTTCACCAAATACTCCCTGCTTCCTGTGCGTATTGGGACACGCCGGGCGGCAAAGGATCACTGAACCTCTTCTAGAATGGCCAGTAGGGGAAACCTTGACTCGTTTATTTAAAATCTGTTAGGCAGCCAAATTAAAGTGCAGGAAAGCATCATCTTACCTTAATGAAAGATCATGAAAGTTGCTTTGATGAATCATTATTGTGAAGGCCCTGGACCATGATGTGAATGCTTCGCTATATATGCTCAACCGTTTCCTGGTCTGAGTGACGAGAAGAAAAAGCTGGGATAATTTGATTGCCCACGAATACGGAAACTCCTCCATGATGCTGCTTTGCTACCACAATGACTGTGTTAGAGGCAACAGCGTGGAATGCTTTTTCAGATGTAATACTGACACAAAATTTTCTGGGGAACAGGAAAGCCGAGAACCACTAAACAATTGTAAGGAACTGCTTGACAGTTTTCATTCTCATGGATGTAGGAATGTGTATAAAGTTGCACTAACTTACATTCTCACTAAGAAATTTTCCGGATAACCTAGGCGAGTTAGTGATGAGCAGGATGACGCTTCCATCAAGATCTAATGTTCATGGAAGGACGTTACCAGGGCAAGTGGGATATCAATATGATGGCGACTATTGTTGGAGCTTGATTAGGGATATTTCAGACACTATGCACAGTAGATCGTCTACGAAAAGAAATTACTACCATCTAGGTATGTTTACATTAACTAAACCCGTTCCTTCCTTCTATTACATTCATTGTTGTCCCAATTACTCTTTATTGATTCTCATCTTATATTCTTAATATATATCTCTCAACGACCTTTGCCTCATTGCGATTTGTTTATCTCCCTTCATATATCCAATAATATATATATATACATATATATATATATATATTATATATTATATATATATATACGGTATATATATAATATATATATATATATATATATATAAATATATAATATATATATACTATACCATAATTGTGATAGACCCTCTTGAAAAAGGTAAATTATTCTAAAATTTTACAAATCTGCTGTTACACAAATATGTGTTACACACAATATCTCAGAAATGCGATGTGATATGCAAAACCGATTACATTTTGGCATCAGCACTCAATAATCAATTGCGAAACCCCGTCCAAGATATTTCATGTTTACCCCAGTGTTATATACAAAGTATAAAACAAAAAGTACATAACTATTTTTACCTATAGCAAACCAATTCACATAATTAAAAATAATTAAAGAACTGAAAAGTTCGTAGTTAACAGATATTAATAAACTATACTTCATTTGAATAAGCTCTAAGTTTAAAATGACAGAACATTAGCAGTTCTCCATTTTCAGGGGATAACCCATTTCTTGTGGCTTCATAAATATTCCCTCCTGTTCTATAAATATTCTTTCCCTTTCGACTGATGACGGTGAGCTGAAAGGTATTTTATTGCTAGTTTTTTCAAATTCATAAAACTATTTCCATTGTTTTTTCACCAATTGAAGGGAATATCATTGTCTTCACTGGTCAAAGTAGGCAAACTTTTATATATTTGTTTATTTCTTAATGTAATTCCGTATGTAGCCTTTTACTTTTTTATGTACAATAATCACATCGTCAGAAGAATGAGACTTTCATTTTTCACTCTCACTTTCTTTCGTGTATGACGATTTTTGATGCCACAATTTCTTTAAAACAATGCATTAAAGAAGTGAAAATGGACCTTCAGCTTCACTTTTCCCCATTACGTCAATCATCGTCAGCAGAAGAGTCAGGAGCTAAAATTTCCATGCATTTCTTTCATGCCTCAACGACCATATTTTTTACTGATTCATGTGATTCATGTTGAACAAATTAGCTATGAATCGCAAGATCTAAGAAGTACGCTAACACACAAAAGATTTATCCATCATAGAAACTAGATACTCTTTTTTTCTACTGATTCTAAGCTCTTCAACCAGAGTGTATATTTATTCCATAGAAGCTTTTTTGCTTTTAACTTGCTTCATTTAATAAATAAGATTTAATTGCTAAAATGGACAGGGATCCTGGCGACGCTGTTACTTTCACGTTTAATGCTTGTTTTAGTGACGTTGTCAAAATGGCTCAAGTAACTGGAATAATTTTGCCACTGAAAATCAGTCAACATTTTCTGATGCATTAAGCAGCGTATAAGGATAGGGGAACTTTTTGTTCAAACAATCTTTTAAGCATATCATAAGTTCTGCTCCAGAGTGTAGAAATGTCTTGAATTAATTTATGCTGTTTGACATTCAGTTGCATCTGTAAAGTTTTAAGCTGTGCAGCTGCCGTTGCTGAATGGGAAAATGAGAGAATATGCTTCTGCAAGTAAATAAAATATATCTTTCACAGACTTCTGACATAATATTGGATCGTGAATGCATGTTGCAACAATGTGAATAAAACGTAAATTGATAGCAAACCACTCTCCCTTATACCAGCTACCATGTTTGGTCCATTATCCCGTATCACTAAATGAATTCTATTTTTTAGAATATTAAAAAATGTCAAAGACCCTTATAGGATCTGACAAATGACAAAGATTTTCCGCCATAATTGGCAAACAAAATTTGGCTATATTTTTATTTTTTTGGAAAATAAGTTTTCCTAAAATTTCAATTTTAAAATTGAAATAACTTTAAATACTATGTTGAACACGTATTTATTGTTTTATAAAGCTCAATTTCGGCCGGCCGCAATAGTTCGGCAAAAAGCCGAATACCAATATATTCGGTATTGTTGCCGATAGCGCCCATTGTTTTATAGTTAGTGTTATTGCACACCTAATATATATATATCATATATATATATATATATATATAATATATATATATATATAATATATATATATATATATATATATATATATATATATAATGATATATATATATATATTATAATATATCAATAACAAATATATATATATATATTATATATATTATATATATATATATATATAATATAATATATATTTATATATATATATATATATAATAATATATATATAATATAATATATATAATATAATAGTAATATATATATATATATATATATATATATATATATATATATATATATATAAATAATAATATATATATATATATATATATAGTTTATATCTATAAGGAGGAGAAAGAATGCCATATCGTATATCCTGCGTGTCGTAGAAGGCGACTAAAGGGACGGTGGTAGTTGGGTTGGTTGCCCACTACCATTTATCTTGTGCCAGGAATGCTAATGCATGCCTCGGAAAAGGTCGTGATCGACGTAAACAGCCTTCTATCTTTCGGCAAAAATGTATGAATCGTATGGGTACATGGAATGTCAGAGGAATAGATGTTGAGGAGAAGAAGAGAGAGGCGATGGATGTATTTAGAAAGGGCAAATTTGATTTGCTCGCTGTGACTGAAACAAAGATGAAAGGAAACTATCAAAATGAGTGGTGTGATATGAAATATGCATGTGCTAGTGTGGAAAGGAATGAGAAGGAGAGAGAAGGAGTTGCAATTCTGAGAATTACAATTCGGAGAACTTGTATGATGTTTTGGTCCTTTTGGATGTGTGAGTAGGAGCTTGAGATTGATTGTGTTTGGTGACCTAAATGGTTGGATAGGGAATCAAAAAAAGGATGGTATAATAGATGGCTTTGTGGTGTCGGGAGAAAATGAGAATGGTAGGAAGGTGAACGATTTCTGTGAGGAGAGAGGTATGTGTGTAAGTAAGACTTTCTTTAAACACAGGAGCATTCATAAGTATAGTATACTAAAGTTGGTTTAGGTAGAGATGGTATCGAAGTGAAAAGTATGATTGATTTTGTGTTGCGGAAGAAGGAGATGTTGAAGTATGTGTTAGATGCTAAATCAGTGAAGGGGTTTATCGGATCATTATGTTATTTTATGTAAAATTAAGTTAGTGGGGTCTTGGATGGAGAGGATTGTGATAAGGAAGGAAGTGGGTAGAATTAAGAATAAGAAGCTAAGTGATCAAGGTAATAAGGATAAGTATTTAAGAGCACTTGCAAGTAAATCAGTTGAATGTGAACAAATTGAAACTGAACAAATCTGGAAGCAAATGAAGGAAAAGTCGGATGTTAGTTTGTGGAATAAGAAGTAGTGGATGTGCTAAAGTAGGAAGTAAGAATGTTAGCCGAGTGGTGAAATGAAGAGGTGATGCAAGCGGTTGAAAGTACTAAAAGCCAATGATGAGGTTTCAAATGAAAGATGTTTGGAATTATATAAGGAGGAAAAAAGGAATACTAAAAGGTGCATACTTACTAGGAAAAAAAAGGTAAATTAACAGTTTGGAAGGAGGAGGAATGGAGAATTACAAGGGAATAGGAAGCTCTTCTGCAAGCGCGTAAGGTTAAGAATGAGAATAAGGGGAATATGCTTAGAATAATGAATATAGATGGTGCTTTCGTAACTGATGAAATGGATATGAAGGGAGTGTGGAGGGAACACTTCGAAAATCTGCGTAACATTGGCAATAATGAAGAGGTGATAGTGAATTTGTGTGGGTTTGATGGTGCAAGAAGGAATAGGTATTTTTCGGATGATATTAGTAAGGAGGAGGTAATGGGTAGTACTTTGGCTGACACTTGGGGGTATCCCAAAGTCTAACAGAGATTGGACAGAGCCTTCGGCCGATGCCAAAATTCTGGGTTTTTATGAAAGTGGCATCAATGCTACACCTATGTTGCATTCTCATTCAAGGATACCCTGATAAATATGCAGAATCCAGGTGTTCGTACTGATGTTCTTTTCTGCTGGGAACCTAAAGAGTCTAGCCGTGACCTTCCGGACTCAAATGAAGCTAATTTGCATCCAAGGCTACACCATTTCTTATATTAGGGCCTATGCTCGTCTATTGTGCGATGGTGCGCATGTATAATAATAATCTAGCCTAACACTGGTTTGTACATTTAGTATAATAAACGATTATTATATTTAGTTATATAATAATAGTTTTGATTACGTACCTTTGTAAATTTGTGGTTGAAAAGCTGCGTGAATGCACTACACGCTATATGTAGATTCCGGGAAATACATGCAGGCGAAAACTGTGCTAGGATTTAAGGCAATAAAGGTGACCAGGACAAAGAAATGCCTAGAGTCTGTCCAACCACTATAGTACTCCCTTTCAGTGTGCTGGTTAGGGTTTCTGTTAGTCAAGGTAGCGACTGGGAATGTGAATCCGACGACCAGCACGCGTCCTTCTTTCACCCGGTGGTGGAGCCAGAGTGGAGCGAAGGACAGGTGCATGAGGGGGTGGAGAAACAGTCAACTGTACTGAAGGTGTTGAAGGAGGAGGAGGAGGAGGAGGAGGAGAATCAGGAGGAGAAGACAAAGGAGGTGACGGTGGAGAAGGGAATGCAGGGGTTGAAGGGGAAGTAGGGAACGGAGTGCCTGGAGGAGGTGGAAAGTTGGAAGGTTCCGGAAGGTCGGTCTCTAGGAAAGCTGGCTTTAGACGGTCGAAGCAGACGACCTCTGTTCGCGTAGGGCTTTAAATGGTAAAGAATTTCATTGCCCTGCTCAAGAACATAAACGGGCCGTCATACCGAGGCTGTAGAGAAGTCTGGTGAGAGTCGTGACGAACTAAAACATGGGTGCATGTGGCCAGTTTTCTCGGAACGAAAAAGTGGACTGACAGATATCTGGAAGGTGATGGTCTCCATGACACAGCACAGTTCTTCAAACGGGTAAGGTAGGAGAGAGGATCTGACGAAGGTGAAGGGGAAGATTGAGAAAAGTATTCACCTGGCAGTCGTAAGGGAGAGCCATAAACTAGTTCCGTGGTTGTGCATTTGAAGATCTCCCTTGAGTACGAAAAGAAGAGTCTCAGTCCATTGCTCATGCTGGGAGTGAGCGGCCAAAGATGCTTTAAGCTGGCGGTGAAATCTTTCTACAATCCCTTTAGAAGTCGAATGAAAGCTGGTGGTCCTGATGCGTTCAAAACCCAGGAGGTGCATCAAATCTCTCCAAAGGAAAGATTCAAATTGTCTACATTGATCCGTGATAACAGTAAAATGTACGCCGAAACGCGCAACCCAGTGAGTCATGAAAGCTTTAGCTATGACTTCGGCAACTGCGGTTTTGAGAGGAATGGCTTCCGGCCAGCATGTGACGCGGTCAATATATATCATATATATATATATATATATATATATATATTATATATAATATATATATATATATATATATATATATATATATATATATATATATATATATAGTATATATATATATATTATATATATATATATATATATATATAAGGATATATTGATGCCCGCAATCATAAGGAGAAAGGGGACCAACAATGTCGATATGCACTTTCTCAAAACGTTCTCTAGTGTGGTGAAACTCCCTGATAGGGTCTGTGGTGTGTCAGTGCACTTTAGAACGCTAAAAAGGAAGGCATTCGCACGTTCACTTTCGAACATCTGTATTAACACCGTGCCACACAAAGCGGGCCGTAACCAGCTTTTGAGAGGCCGCGATACCGGAGTGAGAAAGAGAGTGAAGAGAAAGAAAAATAGGTTTGCAGAAAGCAGGAGTAACGAAAGGACGGAGAGCACCAGTAGACATACCACAGAGAGGTTTCTTCTGAATATCCTGATGAGAAATCCACCTGAGTTGAAAAGAAGAGTCCTGTGGAAGAGAGGGTTCTTCTGATAACTGTGTAGTGGCCATGTCCTCGTAGTTGATGATGGAGAGTGAAGATATGGAGTTAATCTCGATGAGTGAAAGCGCATCAGCTGTGAGATTATTCATACCTGGGACGTGATGGATGTCTGTCGCAAACTGCGAAACATATTCCAAATGGTGAGCTTCTCTCTCGAGTGTCATTCATTTCGAGATGCCATGGAGAAGGTGGTCGGCTTGAGATCGGTGAAAATGTGAAATTCCCGGCCTTCCAGAAAATATCTGAAGTGCTTGACTGCCAGGTAGATTGCAAGCAGTTCTCTGCCGAAGGCGCTGTAGCAGGTTCCAGCAGGCTGTAGCTTCTTCGAGAATAAGGCAAGAGGAGACCAAGAATCATTCAGGTGTTGCTACCAGACTCCTCCGACTGCGAAATTGGAGGCATTAACCTGAACGCGAGTTGATGCAGAGTCCTGTGGGTGGACAAGGAGAGTGGCATTCGCGAGTGCGTCTTTTGCAGAAGTAAAAGCAATGCGGTATTCTTCTGTCCACTCTATCTTGACCGAGATACCTCTTTCTGCGGGCGGAGGAGCTCTGTGAGAGGAGGAAGGAGAGCAGCGGTTTCAGGTATAAAGCGATGGTAGAAGTTCAGCATCCCGAGGAACTGCTTCAGTTGCTTCTGCGCATAGAGTAAAGGAAAAGCACGAATGGCGGCAACACGCTCCTGGAGGGGGTGAACCCCTTCAGAGGAGACTCTGTGGCCAAGGAACGTGAGGGAGGATACACCGAAAAGGGACTACTCCGGCTGATGCTGATACCTGTTCGTCTGAGTCTGGAGAAGACACCGAAGAAACTTTGTGTTCCTATTTCTGAGGTGAGCTATAAGCAGGTCGTCAATGTAGGAACAGACAGAAGGTAACCTTTTGCGCAAGACAGCATCAATGAATCGCTGGAAGTTTGAGCAGCATTCGGTAAACCAAAATGGGTCTCAAAAGCTCAAAAAATTCGAAATGTGTATTCACAGCGTCTTGATGAACATCTTCGGATGCTACAGCATTGTGTGATAGGCGTGGAAATAGATCGATTTTAGAAATATTGTAACCACTGAGGTGGACGGAAAGACTGGATGCGAGGAACAGTGATAGCGATTCTGGACAGTTATCCGTTGAAAGCCCTAAAATCGCACAGGGCGACCAGTTCCAGAGTAGCTTAGGACAAGGCAAGGGTGCAGCCCAACGTGCACTTGGAGTATCAAACATTCCCCAGCTCAAGCATGTGTGATCAAATCAGCACCGATGATCTTCAGCTTTCTCCGGGGCGAGAAGGCTGGCGCATGCAAAAGTCGGAGCACCTGTCTTCATCTATTAGTGGAGAACTAATGCTTGACTGGGCAGCTGAACAGCAGGTGCAGAAGAGATGAAAAGTCCTTCCAAAAGAGAGAGGAAGAGGAAAAGAAATGGAGTGATGGACAGCAGAAAATTTCCCTCTGCAGAGGAGAATTTTGCCCTGAAGAAAAAGTTGGTGTTGCCACACCAAACATTCTTCCAAGATCCACCGGTAAGTGGAAATGGTGACTGCAGCAAAATTGAAAACACATCGAAAAATCTTTCGTCTCGCGGCGCAACGGAAAACGCGATAGTTTGAGCCACTGGGAGGTACCAGACTTATTTTAGAGGGAACAAGAATCTCAAACTTCTTATATCGAAAGATAACGAAGCTTGTGGGAGGTCGAAAACACGCAGAATGTGTGCCGAGACAGGACCATTTCGTGTACCATTCTCTGAGATTGCTCAGATGTTTCCCAGAATGTGCCTGCGACACATTTCCGGAAGTTTCTGAAAGTGCAGTGATAGTAGCACTCCCAGGCGGTCTCTGATGGAGGTAGACCTTATACGAGGGGTGGGGAGCGATGCGAAAGGATGAGAAGCGGTAAATCCACCATGATAGCCTTTCATTCCTCTCCAGGGCGGAACAACTGTCCTCTAAAGCGGAGAAACTGAGAAGAAGCTCCTGAAGGAGGAGAAAGGTATTCAGATTATGAGCAATAGGCAAGAGTATACCGTGAGGATGAAACGTAGAAGTAACAGGATAGGGAAAATAGAAGCAACGTGAGGAGGCTGGTACCGCATGACACGGTCAGCTGCCTCAGCAAAGGCCTGCAGGGACAAAGTGGGATCAGTGGTGTCCCCCATGCCTTGAACTTGTGGGGGCAGGTTTTGCACGAAAAGTAGCCGGAGTATGGCCTCCTCCCAAGGAGATGGGAAATTCCCGAGCTGTGAGAGCATCCTAGAAAGGAGCTCTGTAGGGGTCCTGTCTCCTAAGGACTCCCCCCTCAGGAGCTGCTCCAACTTATCCTCCATAGAAGATGAGAGGCGTGCAAGGAGTACCTCTTTTAGGGAAGTGTAAGGGGTAGGAGAGGCGGATGCTGTGGCCAGAGCGTCTCTTACCTTCAAGAGGGGACCCTCTGGCAGGGCAACCAACAACAGGTTATACTTTTGAAGCTCGGTGGAGTCTGCAGGGAAGACGGCTTCTATCTGCAGGAGCCACAGATCGGGTGCTTGGGAAATGAAGGCGGGAAAAGGACGGGTGAAAGCCATTTTGTTGAAATAAAAGAAAAGAAGAGAGGGATGCGTATTGGATTAGGTTATGTCATATTAGGTTAGGTTATGTTAGGTTAACTTAAGTTAAGCTAAGATAGGTTTTGTTGGATTCTTTAAGAAACTCTAAATAAGTTTTTTTTTTTTTTTTTTTTTTTTTTTTTTTTTTTTTTTTTTTTTTTGTATTGTCGACATTTTCCCTGTCAATCGTTTGGTACTATCTTCGTTTTAACAACTCACCTATAGTATATATAAGATATATATATATATAATATATATATATATATATATTATAATATATATATATATATATATTATATATATATATATATATATATTAAAAATACAGATATATATAGTATAATTATAAATAATATATATATATATATATATATATATATATATATATATATATATATATATATAGGTTGGGCTCGAGAAAGGACCAAACTCCAGGAGCGGATTGATTTAAGAAATAATGTAAAAAAAACAAGAAAAAAAACTCGGATTCTTATCGATTTCCAATTGTTTTCATTTTTATAGCGTATTGACGTATTAAGGTGAATAGTAGCGCAGAGGTTCACCCCCGATTTTTATAAAAATCACAGAATACTCTGAAAATATAATAATGAAGAATAAAAAAAGACAAACTTGACGGTCTCTTAGGAAAAAAAGTTGTTAAAGTTGTTTAAAACTGCCACAGGATTTTCTTATATTGATATATATAATATAGATATTAATATATATATTATATATACTAATATATATAATATATATATATATTATATATATATAATATATATATATTATATTATATATATATATATAATATTATTATATATTATAATAAATATATAGTATAGTATATATATATATATATATATATATATTATATATAGTCAGCCTCTAGAAAAGCCACAATTCCATATTTCAAAAACTACAACAGCTACAGGAAAAGGAAGTACCATGCTGGAATGCTTGTCCAATTTTAGTGCGGAAAATGTAAAAAAAAAAAAAAAAAAAAAAAAAAAAAAATGTATCTCAAAAACTAAAAGCTACAGCGAAAAGAAATAAATTTAGAATTCTGGTAAAATTTTGGATAGGAAAATGTAAAAAAAAATAAAAAATAAAAAAAATTATTGTTAATAATTATAGTAATATGATTAGAGAGCCTATTTAGAGATTATTGGTTCTCCGTTAAAAAAATAAATAGACTTTCTATAAATTTGCTTTTTTTTTTAACTAAAAATACCCCAAGGGTATACCGCAACGATGTCAGGAGTCGGGGTCTCTCGCCTTCCGGGAAACTACGGGGTAGGACTAATTCCCCCCCTCCGGGAGGGTCTCCGGAACCCCCGCTCTTTCTGTATTTGGGTGTCGCGGGGGTTTCCTCCGGCCCCTCCCCTACGGGATATGGAAAACTTCCCCCCTGTGTTCCCCGTCAACTCGAGCCCCCTAAATTGCTTTGTAAATGTGACAAATAATTATATATATAATATATATATATAATATATATTATATATATATATATATATATATATATATATATATATATATATATATATATTATATAATATTATAATATATAATATATATATAATATACTATATATTATATATTATATAATATATATATATATATAATATTAATATATATATATATATATATAATATATATATAACTATGTCCCAGCACCCTCCACAAAAAAATAGCCCAATTTTATGTTTTTTTTTTTTTTTTTTTAACATTTTCCGAACCAAAATTACAAGGATTCCAAAATGTATTTCATTTCCCTGTAGCTTTGTAGTTTTTGAATATGAATTTTTTTTTTTTTTTTTTTTTTTTTTTTTTTTTTTTTTTTTTTTACCAATTTCCTCGTAAAATTTTGCCAGGATTCCAGCAATTTATTCTTTTTCCCGTAGCTGTAGTAGTTTTTGAGATATGGATTTTGGCTCTTCTAGAGGCTGGCCAGATATATATTATATATTATATATATATATATATATATATTAATATATATATAGATATATTATAATATATATATATAATATATATATATTATATATATATTATATATATATATATATATATATATTATAATATATATATATATATTAATACT
>JABUQX010059923.1:5000-22500 GCA_015478945.1 Trachelipus rathkii | reverse complement strand
CCATAATTTTCTACTCAAAAAAATTTAATTTATCTGTGATAAGGAGGGAAGAGGGTCCCCCTCCTTACGATAAATTAAATTTTTGGTAATAGTAGCACAGAGGGGGCTTCACCCAGATTTTTATAAAAATCACAGGATATACTTTAAAAAAAAAATGAATATAAAAAAGCAAAAAAACAAATGGGGCGGTCTCTTGGTCTCTCTAGGAAAAAAGTTACAACCTCTCAAAGTTGTTAAAGCTGCCATAGACTTTTCATTTTTGATCCATCCAGGTTAGGTCTCATTTCAGGCTCTCTAGCTCAGGTTATGACAAGTTTTGTTGGGTATACACGAGAAAATCTGAACTAGCTCAGGTTATGACAAGTTTTGTTGGGTATACACAGAGAAAACCTGAACTAGGATGAGCACAAGGCCCACTAATTATTTTTTATAAGAAAGCCTGTGGGAAAATTTTTAACTTTGAAAGGCTGTAATTTTTTTTCATAAAGACTTAAATCATTTTGTTTTCTTTTATGCTTCATTATTATATTTTTTTAGAGTATATCTTGAGATTTAAAAAAAAAAAAAAAATTATAAGGAAATCCTATGGGAGGCTGTATCTTTTTTTCCTAAAGAGACCACACCACACTTGTTTTTTTTTTTATTCTTCATTATTATTTTTTTTAGATTATATATATCCTGTGATTTTTATAAAAATCGGGGGCGAAGCCCCTCTCTGCTACTATTACCAAATTTTTTTGGTAGAAAATTATGGTTATCTGGAGTTGTTTACTCTTTTGATATTTGTTAATAAAAGATTTCTAATATTAAAAAATATTAGTATTGAACATTCAAATTTGATGAATATAATGCTAGAAAAAATGTACCAGAAATATAATGCTAGAAACAACGAACCTTTCAAGGGTATCAGTCTTATTTGTATGCTTATAATGGCTATATTTAAATTATGAAATATTTTTAAAAGACTTTCAATATTACATACGTCCTATTCCATACCTCATTCATGATAACTTGATTGGTAAAAATAATGTTCCGTCATCATACTACTAATATAATCTTCCACACGACTATAACGACTCCTGGCCTCGTAATCTTTCTTTGAAGGATCATATTTCTTTCTAAACAAGCTTCTAAAGAGGTTGCGTATTCTTCTGTAACTTCTGAATTTCTTCCCTCCATTCCAATTGCTTGCTCTTTATAGGGATGCGATTCACCCAAGTATGGAGTATGTTTCAAGTATCTAAAGATATTTGACTTAGCTACATCCTTGACTTTGAAAGTTGGTTTCATCCAAGAATACAAACTTTCTTCCAAATCTCCAATGTCCAACCTTTATTTCTCTTCCCTTGGCAATTGCTTCTGTATAGTAGGTGTCAAGAGCTGTTTCACTGGGACTCTGTCCTGCAGATGAGTCAGTCAGAGGAACACGTGGAAGCATTTTGATTGACCCTATAAGATGCAAGTATACATTTGGTGTCACTACTAGTCTTCTTCTGTTTGATGATTAATTCTCTTGATTAGACCATCATCCCTGGGCTGGTCTTCTTCCACAGTGTCCTTTCTGAGATTTGTTTTTTTAGGGTAGTTATACAAATTTTAATTTACCATCCTCTCCCCCCTTTAAAAAGGTATGAAAATAGGAAGAAAATATTAATCATCATCACTATGAGAAATGTCAATTCATATTGAAGTTAAAGAATGGATAACACCAGAGTATCATCTTAGGAAAGTCTAAATATAATCCTGCAGAAAATCTACGCTTGCATGTGGGATATGGTAACTCATACTTGCCCCAACTTTATATATATATATATATATATATATATATATATAGAATATTAATAATTACATATATATATATATATATATATATGTATATATATATATATATATGTATATATATATATATATATATATATCTATATATATGTATATATCTATATATATAATATATATATATATATAAAGCTTTAAAATTTGTTCTAAAATTTCATAAGCTAAAAATAAATAAATTTAATTTGCAAGCTCTCCAAATTTTGGTATAGGTGTTAGTTGGAACTTGGAATTAAATTAGCTATCAAACTAAAATTGGATTTTTGAATGAATGTAAAAAAATTTTTTTTTACAAGAATAATTTTTCCATGGGTATTTTAGCACACTGAGCACTAATAGAATGTATAGGTCTATGAAAATGTGTGCTGATATCTATAATTTATTTCCAGTTTCTAAATGGGACTGTAGAATAGAAGTCTGGGACTTGAATTCGTTAATTTGGGGGGATCAGAAACAGGAATTGGGTTTAAAATCATTTTGGAATCTGAATCTGGTTTGAAGGTCTCGTGATCGTAAGTAGTTGGAATCAGGACTGAAATTGCAGTATTGGAATAAGAGATTCAAAATAGTTAGAATCAGAATTGGAATGCAATAACTGATTCCCCAACTCGTCTAGCAGGGTTGCAAAGCTATCTCAGAGCTTCTTGCTGCAGCCATGGAATTGCAAGGTTTCAAGTGGAACAAGAACTAGAGTCTGAATAGGAAAAATAATTTGGGCAAAAAAGAGTCTTGAGGAAAATTTTTTTCTGGGTATAGCTGGAGTTGGACAAATATTGTTTTTACTGTAAAATGTAGGGTTTCAGAGCTGGTACTGAAGTCGATCACTAATTTTAAAATGATTAAATCATAGTCAGGGCTAGACAATTTTAAATGAACCAGAGCTGGAATCTTTAAAATGTAATTATTGACTCTGCAGCCATGGTTTCTAAGAAAATGTCCGAGAATGAATATGCTCAATTTAATTTTATTTTATTTTATTTTTTTTTAATTATATAAATTAGCAATCTTAGCCTATGATTTATTTAGATGGAGAATTTTAATATCAACAATGTCATTCTTGTCAGGTAAATTTCATTAAAATGGTTTGAACATGATTCTAGTTTCTTTTTAATCGTAACTCAAAGCTGTATTACTAGTGTCAATATTTACAAATCCCATGATCAATTTGCTCATGTTTCTATCATCGAATATTTTCCAATTGTGATTTCAAAGCCAGTCCAGAAACGGATAACATTGGTAGAAGCAAAAAAAAAAAAAAAAAAAAAAAAAAGCAGCAGCCTATACCACCAATTTAATGAAGAAAATAGTAGGAAATAAAATTATGAATATAAATGACCCAATAAAAATATCTGCATCTCATGAAATTTAAAATTTTTCTGAATTTCATAAAATTAAAAATATATTTGTTACTGACAGGCTATGTCATTAGAAGCTGGCCAGAGGGTCAGAGCTGTAAAGACTAAAGGAGGAAAGATAAACTTCTTTACTAAAGAATATAAATCTATATATATATATAGTGGTACGGATATATATATATATATATATATATATATATATATATATATATATATATATATATATATATATATACTTATATATATATATATAAATATGTAACGTATCATATCATATCTTATATATATATATATATATTAACAGTATAAATATCTCTAACCTTTCTTACTAATGAAACAAACTGCAAAACCTGAGAACTTTACCACGTATCTAACGGGTTTGCCTACCAGCTTTCCCTATCCAGCACTTGCGAAAAAATGAAATTTTACCAATTTCTACGTTATAATGATGTGAGTAGGAACTGTTCTGCCGGTACTCTGAACCCTCTCATGTGTTATAACTCAACAAAATTCACAAGTAGGGCATCGTTTAAAAGATCCTCCCTTCTTTTTGAAGCCTCTACTATAAAAAATTTGAACTCTTTAAGTACATCCCCCTCTCCCCAAACAACAACACTCTATCAAAACATATTCACTTAAACATTTCATTGCAATGATATACCTCAACAAATGCCCTATCAAGTAGCCTCATAACTTTCAGCCCTCCCCCTGAAAACATCTGCACAATTAACCTCCAATGAAAGATGCAATTCCCCACCCCCGATTGATCCAATCATCAGGATATTTCGGAATATCTGACATATCGGTTGCATCTTCATTCATTCGCCGCCAGCGTTACGTAGTGAGGCTTGGCAGGCACAGACACATTTGAACACCCCCTCTGTGAGTCGCTACCCCATTCCTCTTTGCAGGTGTTCAGATCACCTCTGAAAGGACATAGTGGCTCTGCTGTGGGGTTGCTTTGGGTTTGCAGAAATAAGCTGGACCCAAGTAGCGGAGGGGGAGCCAGGGACAATATATATATATATATATATTTATATATACCTCTCTTTCTCTTTCTTATATATATATATACCTTAATATATTTATATCTTATACTATATATATATATATATAATAACTAATATATATATATATATTTATGCTATATATATATATGCTATATGTATAATTTATCTATATATATCTCTCTCTTTGCTGTGCTGCTCAACAACGCCAGCATACATGTAACTAACATATGCATATATAATATATATTTTACCTATATATATATATATAACTTAGCTAACCATATATATATATGTACCTATATATATGTAATAACATATATATAAACTTACATATATATATATATATATATATATATATATATATATATACTATATATATATATATATATAATAACACCTGCTGTATCACATATATATATGCTATATAACCACTTTTTTGTACCACCACTCTTGAACGGCTATTCAAAGGGGTGTTGCGCTCGCCGAATTAAACAAACTAAACAAGTGCACGCCAGGATGGAGGGCACCGGACGCGGGCTGGAGGTGGGGAGGTCAATTCAGCAGAAGAAACTTGCAGAAGATGGGAAGAGGAATTCCTCCAGAACGATCGCTGGCTTTGGGAAGAAGAAGCTGCGGCGGCAGACTGGCCTGGGTTACCTGCCAGCTTTCGGCTTATGTGCTGGGCACGGCACCCCTAGTGCTACGGGGCGACGTAAAGGTGGTACACGAGTGTTAAGCTCCCTCGAGCACTATGCCACTGCCCCGGTGCCTATAAAGAGATAGCCTCAACTTATCAGCGCCCCGCAAAGATAAGGGTCAAGTGAGCTAGAAAATCTAGAACGGTTTGTAAGCCTTTTTGGCCTTTGTGACTCGACCCCTGTCAAAGGCACCGGGTGAAACCAGAAGCCCAGATCTGAGGCAGTTACTCCATACGCAAGCCGGATGGGAGCCCTTGTATAGCTGGAGCAGCTTCTGGGAGAGAGAGGAAAAAATCTACGGTCTAAACCTAGGGAACTTTCTGGTTTCTTTGAAGGCCACTTCTATGCAACCATTGTGATGCTGTGAGGTGTCAAAGACATTTTTATTGTGTTAAAACCAAGGATGTGTTTATGTTGTCAACAAGAGAGACAGAACTGTCGAAAGAGATAGAAATAGAGGTGTTGGGAGATTTGTGAAGTTGGTTTCAAAGAATTCGTTCACAAGGTTGAGACAGACACTCTCCATTGTTCAGATCAGAGAATACAGAATCAGGAAAGATTAAGACAGAGAACTGTTCTAGAAGTAAAGCAGAATTGAAATGAGTTGAAGGATGATGGGTCAAGTCATCAGCATACAATCTAGGATAGATATTTTGGTGAGAAGATCATTTATAGAAAGTAGGAGGTCAGGGAAGTGGGAGTGGGAGCAGAGCCTGAGGAACACTATTGTGAAAAAGGAAAGAAGAAGTAGCCCATCAGCAGCTTAGTCGATATTAAGTGTTGAGAAGAAAAGCATGATATAAATGGCCAAGAAGGAGAAACCAAAGTAGGGGGCATATAGAGCAGTGGCGTGCCATGCCAGGTAAAGCTGGATCTCAAGCTGCAGATCTACAATAGTTCATAAGGGCAGGAAAACCATAAATCAGTAAGATAGGAGAAGTATAATAGGTAAATATATTTATCTAAATATATATCTCTCTCTATATATGTAATAACATATATATCTGTTGCTTCCTATATATATAACCTAATATTAACAGAGACAACCACTTATATATATATATATATATGTAACATATATATATCATCATCAATAATGCTAACTAACTCACCTGGCAAAGGAGGGTTGAGGGGGGATTCAGTAAATAGTGATATGATCTCAAGTCTGACCACCCAGCCCACCTTTGTGAGGCATTTATGCAGTCAGAGAAAAAATCCACCTAGGGGTTCTGAGTGCAGTGGACCATACTATGGCATCTATCGTGTGGGGGTTACATCCCTTATTTAAGTGATTACAAACCATACCCCTACACAAACCACCATTCACTCCCTATATGCACCCTCTTCTCATCTCTATGACTCACAATCCTCTCCGCTTCGGTCATTTCTTTTCTTTGGCCTTTTTTGGTCCACACTGACACCTCTGTATATCAGCAAAGCTCTAATTTACCTATTTCTATATTTTTTTCCTTCGCTTTCCATATTTTTTTAAGTTCACACCTCACGGGCATAACCCTATTCAGCAAAGGGAACTTTATGTAATTTCTACCTATGTTGATCGGGCCGAGGGATTGAACTCGGGGCCCTTTGCCGTGCGACTCGCTCTACCACTTGATACCGCGATAACTGTTCAGAACTTTCATTTATTCTCTCATTTACTCCTTTCTTCACCTGCAACTCCCTAATGCATTCATTTCTTATTACCATCAATTCTCTGGCGCCTAACTTTTAAGTTATCCATCTGAACTGCATTTGTACTTTAGATCTATAGCTACCCTCTTATTCAGACCATAGTCTCACTACTATACGATGCCTAGTACCAACATGCCTAATGTCTTGAGACCACAACTTATACTCAAATACTTGATTATTACATCAATAAAGAATTAATTACCCAACCCTTTATCGTACAACTTTCTGCCACTTTCATCGTCTGTTCCCATACTCATCCATTATGTATCTAATCATATTTAAAAACTCAGACACTTTGTCCCAGTTGCTCTCATAACACAACTTCACACGAGGACTGTCCTCACTGCCAACCATAACCTTACTCTTATACCACATTTACTTTCATACCTCTTCTTTTACACACCAGTTCTGCAATCTCAAAATCTCTTCAGGTTCGCCACACAAACCAAATCATCTGCATGCCTGTGCGTGAAACACCCTCACTCTTGTTTCTTTATGTTCTAACACCTTTCACTATCTTTAACCTCTAATTCTTTTAACCCATCCATATACAAGTGAACATAACCAGGAGACATGCTCAGTATCACCTTGCCTCACTCGTATTAATATTCAGGCAGTCACTTTCAACTCCATTTGTTTCTTACACACTCTTCACACTATCGTCATACATATAGGAGCCTACCAACAACACCATATGTCACTAACACCTACGCACTTCAGGGCACCTGTGAAATCTATCATACCTGTTACCGTCCATTAAACTAAATACCTAGTTTATTTATTTCTCTCATTTTTATCAAATCATTTGTTTCCAATATGGGGTTTAGACACACATCTACCCTTCTAAATGCATTATTCTTCATCAGTGATTCCCTCAGTCACTTGACATACTCTTTCAACCAAATACAGCATATATCTTCCCTATAGCACTCAATAAACTAATTCCCCTAGATTCCTACAATTACCCTTGTCCCCACTTAGTCTTATATAGGGGTTGCTATGCTCTCCTCCAATCCCTCCAAACTATGCCTTCATAAACGCTTTGTTACAACTTAAATCAGTCAAATAAATGCCTACATGTTCTTAGATCATTTCACCTAGCAATTTTATATGAATGATGGCAATGTTTCTAGTTTATACATATTTGCATTGCTCCTGTCCCCAAAATACCTATTCCATTCTTGCACAATCATACCACATTCATTACTCTACCTTTTAATTACTAGGCTGTTATCAGGTACTCAGAGTAGTCCCTCCACACTCTTCTCATCCATTTCATTGGTTATGAAAGCTCCATCCCTATTCATTATTCTAAGCAGATTCCCTTTATTCTCATTCTTAACCTTTCAAGCTACCTTCCAGAGAGGCTTTCCTATTCTCTTATGTAAGTCCCCATTCGTCCTCCTTTAGGCTACAGTTCATTACCTCTATTTTCCTTCTACATAGGCATCTTTCAATTTCTTTTTCTCTTATATAATTCCAAATGTTTTGCTTTCAATTTGTCAAATAAATATCTTTGTACAAATCACTCCATTTCTTACTTTTAACCTTACCCACCCTACTTTTCACTGTGAGCTCTAGTTTCACCAGTCTTTTGAATAGAGTTTGGATGAGTCAAAGGCCAAGTCAGGAGACTGATAAACTGTTCTGTACATTCCTGTTCACTTGATCCTCTATCTTTGCCGATGCAATGTTGGGTGCTTTCAAATAAACCTGCAAACACCTGCAGTGGCAGTTGCTCGAGGAGCTTATCACTTTCCGCATGCACCATCCACTGCCTTTACATCGCCCTCGCAGCACTAGGGGTGCTGTGTCAGCCGCACTAGGTTTGTGTTGATATTGGTAAACTCAAGCTAGTTCGCTGGACTGCACAACACTTACTTCTGTTCACCTTGGAATTCTTTGCATCTTCTGTACCGTTTCCTGCTGAATTTAATCTCCCCTAATTTTAGAAAATACCATTTGTTTCTGATTCACTTTCACTTCGTCTTACTCAGACAGTAGATTGAGCACAACCCTCCTTGAATGAGGGCTCTGCCATTGAGTGGAGTGTTGACCAAGCTAAAAATATATAATAAATGTTTGTTTATATATATTCATACCTTTATATTTATAGTATGAATATTATTTAAATATATTTAACACTAGATTTTATTATATATATATATATATATATATATATATATATATATATATATATATATATATATATATATATATATATATATATATATATAATTATATACCATCTCGGTATATATATATTTGTTATATGTATATATATATATATACCGGTATATATATATATCATCCATTCATCTTGAAATTGCAAATGTTCATGATAAACTCCTCCACTGAGAGTATTGCTAATGCTGAAAGCCTTTCCGACCCCATTGTATTTCTCAAAACCAAAAACCAATGCAATATGTCACACTATTGAACATGTCACATTATTCAAAAATCAGCCATAAACTTACTATCCCCTCAAACAATTTAAAATAGTTAAAAACCAATGAGGAAGACTATCTAAAATTGTAAAATCTAAAATTTTACTATCCCCACAAACAACTTAAATAGTTAAAAACCAACCAGGAACCATTAAAAACTCTAAAATCTTAACAAGCAGTGGGCCCAAACCAAATATCCATTTAATTTAGGAACCAAAACTATCTCAGCCCCAACTCAAATATTCAAAATTGCATGGTAAGCTGACACTTTCCCACCACTCTGGAAACACCCGCATATGAAACACCTAACAACCAAGCCTCGTATAGACCTATATCATCGCTTTCTATAATATCAAAAGTATTATAAAAATTAATTTTAAGTAGAATATATCCCAGCATCCCGTTATCAAACTCGCAACATGACTTTAGACAAAAAACAATCCACCACCACTCTCCTTACCAATCTATAACAACACATCCTTATTGGTTTAAACCAAATTCCTCCTCCTTCTCGCACTCTCATGGTAGCAATAGACATTAACAAGGCATTCAATACAGTCCCTCATCACATTTTAATAAACAAGTACTAAACAGATATAACCATCAAAGACAAAAAAAATAAAAAAATAATAGGAGATTTCCTATTCTGCCATACAGCTAGTCATATACGGATGCCACACCTCCCGTACACACAAATTATATAAAAATCCCCTAGGGATCCATCCTTTCACCAACACTTTAAAATCTTTTTATGCATGATCTGACATTCCCTTCTATAATAATTAATAGATATGCAGATGATCTAACAATCACAGCCCAAAACTCACTACAACAATATTTGAACCAATTGGAACAGTCGTTAATGACAAACAGAATGACTGCATCACCTCAAAAATCCTCTATTACATTATTTACCCCAGACAAAAGAGAATCAAACATATTCACCCAGCAGTTTTTCTATCGAACAATAAACTCCCTTTCCGCAAACAGCCCACCATCTTAAGTTTGACTTTTGATACACATAACATTCATCTCTTCGCATCAACAATATTATTTCTGGAGCCACGCTCGAATTAAATACGCTCAAAGCGTTAACTGGAACAAATTTTGGCCAACAGAAAGAGATCCTCAGAGTAGTTTACAGACAGTACCTCCATCCTTTTTTAAACTGCATCATCAGCCTGAGCCCCCCTCAATATCACAATTCAATATTCAGAAATTAGAGACTGTACAAAATCAAACTTTCGGGATAATAACAGGTTGCCATCCCACCACATTTATCCACTATCTGCTAACAGAAGCGAAAATCCTTACCATAAAAGGCCATCTTGACATGATAGGCTGTCAATTTGATAGTAAATTACTCCCAATAGATCATTCCCTACATCACACGTTACAACAGCCCCCTGCACCTAGAAGGAAAAAAATCACACTAGCACTATACTATTCTAACAGATACAATACGCTTCCCACCTCTGCCTAATACCCCCATTATTAAACAAATTCATACTCAGTTAACCCATATTTACTTCAAGCCAGTCAACCCGAAAGATCCCATATCTAACAAACTTGGACCCTCAAACATGGGTAATGCTATCATGTCTTTGCTCCGTGCACCATCCCTCCCTTCAGCAATACAAATTTAAAATTGATAATACACCCTCCCCCTGAGGCCAAAAATGATAAAAAAACATTTCTTACTAGACTGCTCTGACTTAAACGAACATTTTACACAGCTTTGATACAATCACTTTAGCATTTGAGCCTGCCCTACAGTGGTGGTGAGATATCTCAGGATCACCTGCTTCTCATGGGAGGGGAGTGTGGGGTGACTAAGTAAGAGAAAGAGTATAGCTATATATTTATATTGTACATTTGTAACATCTTTTCACTGAATTCTATGATATCAAAGCATTTCTTTTACCTAAATTACGTTTTTTGTCATAATTGCTCCTGTTTTTTCACTGTTTCCTGAATATCATAATTTAAAATTATTACAAGTTATGAAGATAAATAATATATCAGGATATAAATAGAGATTTTCGTTTTAGTTAGTAGTGTTGTTTGATGCATGGAAATCTGAAGAAATGAGTTTGAATTCTTTTTGTCATTCAAATAATTATTTTTTTTTCTTATTTATGTATATACACTTTTACCACTGCTCTTGGGCAAGATCCCACTCAAAGAGAATGTAAAGTATTTACTGTACTTACAATTTAATTTCATATTTTTGTTTAGAAATTATTTTCTTAAACATACATACATAAAGTATTAATATCGTAAATTTTTTGTTTATATTAAGCATTTGTATTTTTTAGCAAATATTTATATATTAATAAAATATTTTAACTAAAATCATTGTAACTAAGTGCAATATTGGAAAGTGTGTTAATGGTGCAAAATATATAAAAAATACGTAATCAATATTTTATTAACTGACTTATTATTTGTTATTATCGTGTATTATTAATGATTATTTTAAGAGACAAACACAAACGCTAGTTACCAACTTTAGAAACTTTGTTGTTTCAAAATCGATGAAAGTGAGTTAAATTTTTAAAATAGTTTGATTATTGAAATTATCGGTAAACTCTGTTTATTTGGAATTTGGATAAAGAGCCCATTTTATCTCTCTTCCAATCTGTAGGAGGAGTCGCAAGTTTTTGAAAAATAGTATGATGATTATAAAATGCCTCAAAGCATAGGTATGTATGTTATTTTTGTTGCATGAATAATAAATTTTACTAATACAGTTTCTTGATAAAAAAAAATATGTGCTCGGATCTGAGGGTTAAAATTATGCTTAATTTGTTTTACATTTTATTAAATCAGAATTTACAATGTGCTATTATTTTCTAATGGGAAATATTTTTACATGCTTCTAATGTAAAGTAAGACAAGTTAGGGGTTCAAATTAATCGTAGAATTAGGAATTCAATATTTTATAACCCAAATGATCTGACCATCAACCCAACCTAATTTGCAGGTTGATAGTTAGTCATTAAAGTTAAACTACATGCGGTAAGGATGACTGTAGTTATTGAAATGACTAGTAATGCATAACATAGTATATATAGTTGTAGTTTTAGCCTTTGTGGAAGTTGCCATATATATTTGATTTTACTTTGTGAATGATGATATTTGCTAACCTTTGGGGATGATTGTTTGCCCTCGCATGCTTAGTTTATATATTGCATAAATCAATTTGTATGTATTTTGCATGTTGTATGTGTATTTGAATTGATAAATTATCTACCTTAGTTTGACTGGGACAGTCTTTATAAGCTGATGTAGCTTCTTACTGTCTCGATTTTCTTTGTCTCTGTCTTATGTGTCTAACCTTTCCTAACCTAATCTAATCAATCATAACAAATGTTTTGTAGTTTTAATGTCTGTGAATGTCTTTCTTTCATTGTGTAATGTTTAATCAGTGAGCTTTATCATTTTAATTAATTATTGATGTAAATTTGAAGGAAGCTCTTTTAATTTTTAATATAAATGTTTGTTACTGTATAATGTTTTATATCTTTTCATAATTATATGAAAGTTAAAGTGAACCACATGCATACGTACATACATACAAATAATATTATACAATGTAATACAATATAATTTTAGTCCTGTTATGTTTTTTTAGTAGTTCATTGTGTATACGTAAGAACCTTTTTTTATGTAATTCTGAAATATATACTCAAATTTTATTACTAAGTAAACATTACTGTTAAATAAGGATGACTCAAAAGTTTATATATTATTCTCTTATCTATTCTGAAAATTTTGAACATATGCATTGTAGGTATAATAGAATTCATGAATATTGCCACCTCATTCGTGGTTATAAAATAAGGAAAATGTTTGTTTTTTTTGTTGTTTTTTTTTTTCAATCAAAAGTTGAACTGTTTTGGGTGTGCAATAATTATTGTTTCTCAGTAATGCTTCATCCGTATTTGTTATAGGTTTCTACTTATTTACTTTAGTATAGAAATTACAAAAATTAAAGGAAGGACTAACAATTATATACAATCTCCATTAGTAACAAATATATACAATCTCCATTAGCAAAAGCAGATTTTTTTTTTAACCATCCTTTATATTTTTGTACTTACTAAGCCGAATTTGCATTAAACTTCAAAACTGTTAAGGAGTTTGCCATTTCCATTAGCTTATTTACTTTGGGAATCCCATAACTACATTTTAAATTCAAAATTTACCCCTTTAGAATAAATGGCTGTACTCAGACTTTAAGGTTTTAATATCAGTAATCATTTTCTCAATTTTTATTTTATTATTTTTAAGATCACAGCTTATTCTCTTAATTGAGGAAGAGGAGAACTTCTTTAGAGAGTTCTTCCAAGGAATCAATCCCAGAATCTTGGTGCACAAGTCTTGATTTTATTATTACATGTAGTGTGCAAGCATATTCCAAAGTTCAATTTTTAAATCATGTTAACTTGCCTAATCCCTTTGATCACACTTGGCTAAGAGGTTAAACAAAGACTGTGCCTTCTACGTTGTAGAGAGGATCTTATTTCCCAAATGAATGCAAATAAAATCTTTGTTTGAGAATAAAGACCTACATGTACTGTATATTAATGTCTTTATTGCTTTTGATAAATAAAAAACATTGATCCTATGATCCAAAATATTATTGTTAATTTGTTTCAATTAAACGAAGGAATTTAAAGAATACAAATTTCATGTCATGTAATTCACCTAAACCACCATCAGTCACAACTTAGATATATCATACCGTACTGTTATTAATATTTACGGTATAATTTTATAAATGACTTCATTTTACCTTTCTTACAGATTTGGTTTATGCATCAATAGTTCCCATTTCCTAATTAGAGCTCAAAATGTTCAGATAGTTATTAAATATTACTGACAATATAATAGAAGTTGATTTTGTCCAGAAAAGACCGAACAGATATTTTGATTTATTTTTTTGTTGTAATTTTGAATAGATGAAACATGAAAAATTCATTTGTGTTAGTTTCAATATCTCATTAAGCTTTTTAAGATGCATTTTCCTGTAATAAAAATTCTATAAATATTAATCATATTGGTTATCTTTTGGGCACTCCTCCCCCCCTCCCTTAAAAAAAAAAAAAAAAAAAATTACTGGGTCAGGTCAGTATTTGAAATACAGGTTGAATATGTTGTCATACAGAAACATTTTCATCCCGGGATACGTAACCTTAATGAAGATTTGAAAGCACTAGTAGGTTTCTATAAGTAAACTCAGACATTTTATTAACCTTGAACTATAACTGAGCTGCAACTAAACACTTTAGAGAAAAGTATATCAAGAACTTTAATTTTGTAGGATGAAAGGAGAAGCTTTTATTTATTTTTAGGTTAAATAAAATTCTTTTATACAAATTCCTATTCTTCTTGCTACAAAGGTTGTGAGTCACTTCTGCAAACTTTTGGCCACCCCTTCTTGCTCCAAATTGTGAGACACTTCTGTAAACTTTTGACCAACTCTTCTTGCCACAAAGGTTGTGAGCCGCTTCTGCAAACTTTTAACCACCTCTTTTTGCTTCAAAGTTTGTGAGCCACTTCTGTAACCTTTTGACCACCTCTTCTTGCTACAAAGGTTGTGAGCCGCTTCTGTAAACTTTTGACCACCTCTTCTTGCTTCAAAGGTTGTGAGTCATTTCTGTAAACTTTTGACCACCTCTTCTTGCTTCAAAGTTGTGAGCCACTTTTGTAAACTTTTGACCACCTCTTCTTGCTTCAAAGGTTGTGAGTCACTTCTGTAAACTTTTGACTACCTCTTCTTGCTACAAAGGTTGTGAGCCGCTTCTGTAAACTTTTGACCACCTCTTCTTGCTTCAAAGGTTGTGAGCCACTTCTGTAAACTTTTGACCACCTCTTCTTGCTTCAAGGTTGTGAGCCACTTCTGTAAACTTTTGACTACCTCTTTTTGCTTCAAAGGCTGTGAGCCACTTCTGTAAACTTTTGACCACCTCTTCTTGCTTCAAGGTTGTGAACCACTTCTGTAAACTTTTGACCACCTCTTCTTGCTACAAAGGTTGTGAGCCGCTTCTGTAAACTTTTAACCACCTCTTCTTGCTTCAAAGGTTGTGAGCCACTTCTGTAAGCTTTTGACCACCTCTTCTTGGTACAAAGGTTGTGAGCCGCTTCTGTAAACTTTTGACCAACTCTTCTTGCTTCAAAGGTTGTGAGAGACTTCTGCAAACTTTTGCTTCAAAGGCTGTGAACCACTTCTGTAAACTTTTGACTACCTCTTTTTGCTTCAAAGGCTGTGAGCCACTTCTGTAAACTTTTGACCACCTCTTCTTGCTTCAAGGTTGTGAGCCACTTCTGTAAACTTTTGACCACCTCTTCTTGCTACAAAGGTTGTGAGCCGCTTCTGTAAACTTTTGACCACCTCTTCTTGCTTCAAAGGTTGTGAGCCACTTCTGTAAGCTTTTGACCACCTCTTCTTGGTACAAAGGTTGTGAGCCGCTTCTGTAAACTTTTGACCAATTCTTATTGCTTCAAAGGTTGTGAGAGACTTCTGCAAATTTTTAACCACCTCTTCTTGCTTCAAAGGTTGTGAGCCACTTCTGTAAACTTTTGACCACCTCTTCTTGCTACAAAGGTTGTGAGCCGCTTCTGTAAACTTTTGACCACCTCTTCTTGCTACAAAGGTTGTGAGCCGCTTCTGTAAACTTTTGACCACCTCTTCTTGCTACAAAGGTTGTGAGCCGCTTCTGTAAACTTTTGACCACCTCTTCTTGCTTCAAAGGTTGTGAGCCATTTCTGTAAACTTTTGACCACCCCTTCAGGGTTGTGATATGCCTTCTAAACTTTGACCTCTTTTTGCTTCAAAGGTTGTTAGGTAGTCACAAAACTCTCTTGGACAAAACCCAAAATAAATAAATAAAAAATATATATATATATATATATATATATATATATATATATATATATATATATATATATATATATATTAATATATAATATATATATTTATATATATATGTATGTAACCAATAACCAGCAGCAGCAACCAACCAGCCAGCCTTAACAATAAATAAATATATATATATATATATATATATATATGGTTTACCCTTTGACATAATAATAAAATTTAATTATGTTTAAAATTATAGCACATGGTATATAAATATTCTTCTTAATTATATTCCACTAATCCAAAAATAAAAAAAAATAAATGAATTCAAAATACTGTGGTTCATTAATTTTTTACTTAGTGATAATTCTGATGTAGAATTTGACTTGATTCAGAGTCTAACCCTGCCATAACAGAGCTTGGATGTGAGGATCTAAGCATTGAATATTCATTTTTTAAAATGTTTATAATTAACTAAAAGAAATGGTAATTTAATTTTTACTTTTTCATCCATATTTTTGACATACTTGAATTTAAACCTAGGGTTAAGAATTGTCTAATTTGAGGGTTTTTATTATTTCAGTACAGTGTAAATTGTAGTTTATAATTTTCTTTCAGATCTTCTAACATAATCTTTATAACACTTTCTGACTTCCAGGCAAATTGGAAAAAATTTTAAATAAAAGGGATGATTAAGGACACAATCATTATTGGCAGTTTTTGGCACTCATGTTCAATGTAGCTTTTTTTTTAAATGCTTAAGGATATATATAGCAACATTTCAAACAACTCCCATTGACAGTGATGAAACTTTTACATTTTTTTTGTGATGAATTGTTCCAACATTTAATATGTAGAATTCCCTCTTTTTGTTACATTCTGTATTATAACATGATTTTGGAATTCCATTCTTCTTAAATGTCATTGAATTTTGCATGTAAAACCGTGAAATAGGTAGCTAAATTCCTAAAGATAACAAGTGAATCACTCATATATTGTTGTTTGAACAGCTTAACTAGAATGCATAGGGGCCTAGCTGAAGTGTGTATTGCACATCCTGTAGCACAATCTGAAGGTTGAGTATTGCACAGTCTTGGAAATTATCACTTAAAGCAGCCTTCATGTTAGCCACATTTTCAGTTACAATTTTCTATTTTCTTTCTTTGGTATATATGCCATTTTTAAACTGAATATTTTTTTAAATTTGATATTTTCTCTGTTGTGCGAGACCGAGACCCAGGCATATTGGATAATTGAAAGACAAGACGTTTGATTTAAAGTTGTGGAGATAAACTTGCTGTTAAACTATTAAAATATTGAGATATCCGAGATGTCTACCCATCAGTTGTAAGACCTATGTTCTGTTACTATTAATTCTGTATCCATTTTGATCTTTATTTTCCTCATACAGTAATGGTATTTCAGCTTTAGTAAAATGTTTTGTGAAGATAGGCTGTATTTTGAAGCCAGATGTTTCAAAATATAGCTGGAGATCATAACGAATCATTTCTCCAATTAAATTAGTACTTTCCAATGCCATAGAATCATTGTCCCACATTTTATCTCTCTTGACCATTTTTTATATTGTTGTTTG
>JABUQX010059922.1:0-7500 GCA_015478945.1 Trachelipus rathkii | reverse complement strand
TCTCCTAATTGAAGATTCTTCGAAATGAGTCCCAAGGTAATAGCCTTCCATATAAATTCGACATTACATCTCACCACTGACCGTTCCCAATAGGAGTGGTAAGGAGTGGATCGGCTAGTTGAAATCCCGTTGTTGAAAGTAAGAAAACTTCAATTTAAATGACATAAATAAAAGAGGAACCTTTATCCGAATGTATATATCCTGGTAATCCGAATATTGAAAATAATGTTGTTAAATTCTTTATTACCGTTTCCGCTAACATATCCTTACATGGAAAGGCAAAGGGAAACCTGGAATACTCGTCGACTATAATTAACAAATATTTGTTTCCATTCTCAGAACGTGGTAAAGGTCCCTTAAAATCAATACTCAATCTATCGAAAGCACTTGTTGACTTAATTATCCTACCTCTATCTTGAGTAGCAAATCTCGGTTTGACCCTAGTACACGTAGAGCAACTAGCAGTCAATCTGGCTTGATTTCTTCCATGGAATAAGGTAAATTCCTACTTGCCTCACGGAAATGGGACATCTGCCAAACTCTCGGATGACATAAGTTTTTGTGGAGTTCTATCAAATCTGTTTTTGATACAGTAGCACAACACCTGTTTTTTTAAATTCATATCATGTTCCTCTTGATTATTTCCACAGATTGTTAGATCATCCAAATAAGAGAAAGTCCCTTCTAAATTATTCTCTTTTATGATCTCATCCATGATTCTTTGGAAACATGCCACTCCATTAGTCAACCCAAAACTGAGTCTTTTAAACTGATATAATCTACCATCCGCCTCTAAGGCGGTATATGGACGATCATCCACATGAAGCGGGGAACAAGATGATGAGCACTCTTAGGTCAATTAGTGCTAAATATTTTATAGCTAGACCTTAATTTACCACATCAATACATATTTAGGGTAGCGGGTAAGCAATCCAGATAGGTGAATTATTAATTGTTTCCGAATAATGCTACAACTAGGACGTTTCTGCTAGTTTTGATGAACTACAACTACCTGAGGCTCTCAAGTGAGAATTTATAACTTCTATTACGTGCTTTCAGAGACTAGCGTTTTACTTCCGACTAATAAACTTCCAAATCCGACGACGAAACGCATCGTGACCGACTAGCAATAGGTGACAATCCCTGTTGATAAGTTCAAAAATACCCTTGGAGGCATTAAATAGATAAAGATGCAAGCGCACACAACTTTTTCCGGTTCATTTTCTTTTTTTCTTTTTTTTTTTTTTTGGTAAGAGAAAACAATTTTTACTATTTTTTTTTTAAAAACGGATATACCCAGAGATTACATTCAGAACATAATTGAGGGAGTACCAGAAATTCTGCATTATAATATAATCGATTTTTAACTACAATGTTTGTCACACATTTGTCCTCAAATCCGATGACGCCATCGAGATTTCCTTCAATTGAAGAGAAGTGCTTAAATTACATCTCCGAACAAAATCTAAAGATTTAAAATTTTCCGAACTTCCTGTATCAAAAAGCGCTTTTGCATGAATTTCATTTATCACTATTTCTAAAATTGAATTTCCCAAAGAGGTAGAAATACTCGCTGTAGTAGAGACAATAGTCTTTGAAACTTTCTTGACTCTGCAACAATTAGAAAAATACCCTTTTTTATTACACTTAAAACATGACGCATTCCTAGCCGGACAAAGATTTCGTTGATGAAAATTTCCCCCGCAGAAGAAACAACGCTTTACCTTCACCGAGGCACAAGATGATTCGCTGAATTCCTTATCATTGCAGACTAAATAAACATACGCTTTACCTTCACCGAGGCACAAGATGATTCGCTGAATTCCTTATCATTGCAGACTAAATATTCATCGTTTTCAGTAGGCCGTTCATTCGAATATATAGAATAAGATTCGCCCCCCTTTTCGTAGCTCTGAGCATCTTTTGAAGCCATTTCAATAGCTCTAGCTTGATCTATCGCCGAAGAGAGTGTCAACGACCTTTTTTCAAACAATCGTGTTCTTGTTAGATTTGAAGACAATCCCATAATTAGAGCATCTTTTACATACTCATTTTTAAATTCTTCTGCAGACAGAATGAAAATTGCAATCTACAGTAAGTATAAGAAGTCTTCTGAGGTACTCATCAACACTTTCATTAGCATTTTGTTTACTGGTAAATAGGCGATGTCTCGCTACTACCTCATTAATTAAGCGTCTGAATAACCATGCTTTTTATTACTAACCATGGCTCAGAGCCTCCTTCAACAAATGAAACCTATAATAATGTTCGCGCATATTATCTTCCCAACACGAATTCTCTCAGCAGACAGAAAGATATTAGCTAATAATTCGATAGTAATCCTATCGCTGCGGCAGCTCTTAATACTTTCTTGTATTTCTTAGCGCAATAACCCGAGCCTTCGAATTTTATAAACCTGGGCTTTTTGTTTTACTGTACGATGGTACCGGCGAATCAAATTTTTCAGACATAGCCCTCTCTATTTCCCTAAAGCCTATCTTTCAAAATATAACCACGCATAAGAAAATTTAGATTGAGTTAAATTGAAATACCCAAATCGTAAAAGTTTGCCTTATATTCAACCTAAAATTAAGGACCATATTCTCTACAACCATTCTAATAACCAAAAAAAAACAATAAATAATATATATACCATAAAAGATTTAACTTTGTCCCAGTTTCAAAATAGGGTCCTACACATAGTAGGCATCTAACCTTAATAACCATAATTCTAGTAATAATACTCTATACAGGTACACATTTTGTAATGTGACAAATTATATATATATATATATTATTATTATATAATATATATTATATATTACTATATATATATTATTAATATATAATATATATTATATATATATATTATTTAATTATAATATATATATATATATATATATTATATATATATATTTATATATATTATATAATAAATATCATAAGCTTACACGTGTGGTCTACCGTAGGACAACATGGCGGCGAAGAGGTAGTCTGATAAGTATTACTTCAATCTGAGGCAGCCAAATAGTTTTGGGGGTTTCACTAGGTTTTGTCTTTAAGGTTCCAATATTGAGGAAAAAAGAGTTAAAAGCATATTTGGAGTGTGAAGAAGGCCTTTACTCTACATAAACCTGTAAGAAAAAAAATTTCCTACACGGAAAAACTATACATCTTCCGCAGCTCTAAAGATAGCATATGCAGATCTAGATTTATCGTAGAAATGATTAAATTACACTTCTAATATAAAATGAAGCGTTTCAAAATATAAAATAATAACAATTAATAACATTGACGTAACCTTCTAAGATCAGCCAGGTCCCCAAACTTTTTTTGTCTCGTAGCCCACTTGCCATTGTTTTCGGTTTTGGGTAAGACCCCTTGCTTACTGTAAGGATTTTTTGCTAATACTATTATATATTATATATATATATTAATTATATATTATATCTATATATTATACTTATTATACTACATATAGACGACATATATAACTCAATAACTACTACATCCCTACTGGTATATATAGTATATCTACAACTATATATACTATATACCTCTATATTATATATATATTATATAAATGTATACTATTATACTTAATATATACGACGACAGTACTATAACATGACTATGCGAATGATATTTCCCTCTGCGCCCTCACTCTTATTCTCCACATTTTAACCTCAATTTATAAATAAAACCCCTGTTCTTATGGCAACATATCCAAAAACTTAAGGCCATTCCCAACATAAAAAAAAAACTCGAGTCATGATCAGCGCAATTTATATCTATCTTTGCTAACTAAGAGTAGAAAACTAAAATTTTATTAAAAAAACAAACTGTACTTACTTTTCTCCGGCGATTCCCAAACAAAATTACATTGATTCATTTTAACTTTGATTCAGTTTAATTTGTATATGCCTAACTACAGTTTATATTTTTGATAAAAATTTTCTTAACAATTTCCTTTTCAAGATTCAGGAAACAACAATGAACGTATTTGTCTCTCCAAATCGTATTTTTGACTGACGAACTGAACAAGTCGGTGCAAGTACGAGTCTTATTGGGCTGTCTTCGCGAAGCTCTGAGACAAGAATGGACAAGAATTTCTACTGCGAGTATGAGTGTAACATGCATGATACTGGTATATCATTATGTGCAAGTTTTTACAAGTTTCAAAGCGATTGGCTACAACTTACACAATTTTATGAAATTAAACTAATTTAATTTAAATTAACTATATTAATGCTTAATACGAGATCCACTATCGTTGACCCCCATTCACATCTCATGAACCCCCCAAAATTTTTGTAGCTTTCATGGACCCTTTGCGGGTCGTTGTAGACCCCTGGGGGTTTTACTATATAGACCACTTTTTTAGGAATCACTGCTCTAGATACTTGTGGTTGAAACCAATTAAAAGATAAAAGAATCAGCTGACAGTGCCGATGCTTGTACTTGAAAATTATATATTGAGGACGTGAAGGGAAGAACACCTAAATCATTTTTACAGAAGATTCAGGAATGGAATTCAAGGGGCGAGAGTTTCAGGAGATGCTCTGGGAGGATATGGTATAAGCAATTACAATACATTTTCCGTAAACAAAGCTTGCAAATAGCTTGAAAGAGTCCAACGTTACTATTAAATGAAAACGCATGAATAGAGTATTTCTTACTAAAATGAATCACTTTTTAAAATATATATGATATACTGGACGATCTGGCTTATTCTTATAACAGGTCTTACCACAGAACTATATAGTCAACTCCTTTAGAGATGTCAAAAAACTAGAGGACTTATGGCACATATGGGTGAAAAAGAAAAACAAATAAAAAGATAAATTAAGGAAAATAAAAGTTAAACGAATTATGTTAGAGTTTCTCGAACAGAAGAAAGGCTTAGAACAAGCGATACTGATCCGTATGGAACTACGGGAAGTCTTTTTAAATACCCCACAATTATCTCAAACCATCTTCAGTCGTGATAGTTTAAAGTTACATTATTATAAGTAATGATTTAAATTGAATTGTGAAAAAAATTAAAAAGGAGGATTCTTTAAACAGGAAATACAAAAAGTAAGGTTCAATCCTGTACTAATATTATGAATTATTTAAAATGAAAAAATATTACTTACATATGAAATGGTAAAGGAAAAAAATAAGCTAGTTACTTTGTGGAAATGGAGGTGATATTCCGGCCAAGTTTAATACCTTATATAAAAGGCAAGGTGAAGTTACAGAATCATTAATCAGTTATTATCATTATAATCACTGAGGAGTGCTAGAATCCTTTTATATAACTCTGCCTTCTTCAGGCTCCTTGGAGTTTACATCACTCTGATAATAAACTCCGGGATTATAACAACGGTGCTACTATTTAATCCCTATTACAACTTGAAGATGAGGAACATACGAAGTATGATTATGTAAATGATATTAAATACGGACATAGAACAAATTTGCCTCACAATCTATTACTGGATGACGGTGTACCAGAAACGTGTTAGAAAAGTGTTGAAACTACTATTACAAGCTGACGAAGAGGTACTCGTTTTCGAAAAGTTAACTAACAATTGCCCAAATAAAGATGAAGATACGACCACCATTTGCTACAAAAGAATACTTTAATTGAAGAATTTGTTCTGCGACGCTCTTATTTTATTTTAAATAGGTGCCTGCTATTTTTAGTCATTTAAACGTTCTCTTTGATATGATGATAATAATATGTGTAAGGACTTGAAATATACAAAAAAATCTATGATAAGACCCATGTCGTACCATCCAGTCGTTAACCTTATGAAGATAAAGAGTAATAATATCTAAGCTTCAAAAGTAAATGTAAAACCTTACTAGACGTACGGATATTTTGACAATTTATTTTTTTCTCGATTTATCGATCTACCATTTTGAGGCAAACGTGTAAACATCATTCCTAGACGCATGATGCTAGAGCCTTGGAATACTTCATGATATCCCTACTATGTTGCAGAGGGTTATTTATAATATCTGTGGAGAATAACCGCATGACTCCACTATTGAACAAAAGTAGTAAAGCATTGATCTGATGTTTACTACCATATAATAACACTCTGTGGTACCTCTGACAAATACGCCATACCATGCCAATCATCCAGGTTATGGGCGTTCCACCCTAATAAAGATCATACAAAATAAATACTTGAACATCAATATCTTCAAGAAGGTAATACTAAAGCTCAACTTATTAAGAAAGTATGGATTTATATATATATATACCCCAAAGAGAGTAAAAGTTAATAACATTCCCTATAATTGTTCATTATCTACCTCATGGAATTGAGATCAAGACCCGTTCTTGCCAGCTCGTGTACGCGTAAACGCATATAATTAAGCAGATGTATGTAGGGAAACTCATTTTCCGTGTTAAACAACGCGTGCTTATATGTGCATTCAACACCCCAAGTTACATATTAAAAGAAACATGATGCCAGAATGTCGAGTAACTTACAGCCATACATCTGGTCAAAAACAAAAATAAAAGTTATAAGAAGAAGAAATATTAGGTCAGATATATTTTCACTTCGATTAACATACTCCTCACAGTTAAGATAGTATAAGAACAGATACTTTCAAAAACGGAGATGTGAATTAATGGGAACGAAAGATAAGTGGTTTTTAAACAAGAAACGCGACGGAACAAAAATGCAGAGGAAGGCTTATGCCGTCTTTTGGTAGGATTTTTTATGCCAAGCTATATGAGTTGAATAGATAGTGCAACAAGGACCTTATATACTACCACTCAAGGATAAGGCGATGGGCGAAATATATAGGATAAAAAAGCCTATAAGAACAGGTTTTCGCATACTATTTAAGGATATTGCTTGCAAGAACGACTAAAACATCCTCAAGATTACAATCAATAAATTATATGGAGACACAAGACGATTAGACCATGTTTCAGTATCTGAGGATGTGCGAAGAATGATTGTACTTAAAGCGTAAATAAGGGGAGATAATTTTTTAGACGTCCTTTTAGAGATATTATTGGCCAAAATAAAGGAAATTAAAATAACATAAGAGGAAAAAATGCACAAAAAGAGTAAGCGGAAAAAAAACTCTAAAGAACTAAAACTGTATCCCTTCTATTGTATATGTCACTATTTAAATAGTAACTACCATAACTTTCATTAAAGACATTGTAAATTCCAATAATCTCATGAAAATCATTGATTATACGGCAGATAACTCATGCACATGAGGGCCAACCAAATGCATTTACCTTCATTCCTTCTATTTTTCGGAATAAGACTGATGCATGTAGCAATGAGTGAATTGGCATCTCTTCTCAATGAAAACCCTACACGCATTTAAGCGCTTAGCGAGTCCAACTTTATCAGATATTACCATTCCTTTCCATAAGTTGAACAAAAGCGTTGACCCAGATTACCAATTACAGATGATTCCTCTAGAGTTCAATAAATTCCAGCACTTCTGTATCCAATACATTCAGATCCCTTC
>JABUQX010059921.1:0-37545 GCA_015478945.1 Trachelipus rathkii | reverse complement strand
AATTAGGAAAAATCGTTTACTTTTAAGAGTTCTAAATTTGTAATGTGAAAATTTAAGAAAAAGCGTAATTTTAGAAGTTAAAATTTTTTATTAAAACAGATTTTCACAACTAATGAAATATTTGGTATATAAAAACAAATATTAAAATTTCATTAAAAAACGTTAATTTTAGACACCTAAAACTATTAATAAATTCACTTTTCTGCTTTTTGAAAAAGCATTTCAATGAAACACATTATTTTTTTCAAATGCTGAAAATACCGTTAAAAACTCAATTTTAAGATTTACAAATAAATTTCAAATGTTGAAATTTAGGAAAAATCGTACTTTTAAGATTTCTAAATTTGTAATGTGAAAATTTAAGAAAAAGCGTAATTTTAGAAGTTAAATTTTTTTATTAAAACAGGTTTTCACAACTAATGAAATATTTGGTATATAAAAACAAATATTGAAATTTCATTAAAAAAACGTCAATTTAAACATCTAAAAACTATTAATAAATTCACTTTTCTGCTTTTTGAAATTGCATTTCAATGAAACACATTATTTTTTCAAATGCTGAAAATACCGTTAAAAACTCAATTTTAAGATTTACCAAATAATTTCAAATGTTGAAATTTAGGAAAAATCGTACTTTAAATTGTAATTTGTAATGTGAAAATTTAAGAAAAAGCGTAATTTTAGAAGTTAAATTTTTTTATTAAAACAGGTTTTCACAACTAATGAAATATTTGGAATATAAAAACAAATATTGAAATTTCATTAAAAAAAGTCAATTTAAAACACCTAAAACTATTAATAAATTCGCTTTTCTGCTTTTTGAAATTGCATTTCAATGAAACACATTATTTTTTCAAATGCTGAAAATACCGTTAAAAAAATTTTAAGATTTAAAATAATTTCAAATGTTGAAATTTAAGGAAAAATCGTTACTTTTAAGAGTTCTAAAAATTTTGTAATGTGGAAAATTTAAGAAATGGCGTAATTTTTAGAAGTTTAAATTATTTATTTTAAAACAGGTTTTCACAACTAATGAAATATTTGATATATAAACAAATATTGAAATTTCATTAAAAAACGTAAATTTAAGACACCTAAAACAATTAATAAATTCTCTTTTCTGCTTTTTGAAATTGCATTTCAATGAAACACATTATTTTTTCAAATGCTGAAAATCCCTTTAAAAACTCAATTTTAAGAATTACAAAATAATTTCAAATGTTGAAATTTAGGAAAAATCGTACTTTTAAGAGTTCTAAATTTGTAATGTGAAAATTTAAGAAAAAGCGTAATTTTAGAAGTTAAAAATTTTTTTATTAAAACAGGTTTTCACAACTAATGAAATATTTGGTATATAAAAACAAATATTGAAATTTCATTAAAAAAAGTCAATTTAAGACACCTAAAACTATTAATAAATTCGCTTTTCTGCTTTTTTGAAATTGCATTTCAATGAAACACATTATTTTTTCAAATGCTGAAAATACCGTTAAAAACTCAATTTTAAGAATTACAAAATAATTTCAAATGTTGAAATTTAGGAAAAATCGTACTTTTAAGAGTTCTAAATTTGTAATGTGAAAATTTAAGAAAAAGCGTAATTTTAGAAGTTAAATTTTTTATTAAAACAGGTTTTCACAACTAATGAAATATTTGGTATATAAAAACAAATATTGAAAATTTCATTAAAAAACGTCAATTTAAGACACCTAAAACTATTAATAAATTCACTTTTCAGCTTTTTGAAATTGCATTTCAATGAAACATTTTTTTTTCAAATGATGAAAATACCGTTAAAAACTCAATTTTAAGATTTACAAAATAATTTCAAATGTTGAAATTTAGGAAAAATCGTACTTTTAAGAGTTCTAAATTTGTAATGTGAAAATTTAAGAAAAAGCGTAATTTTAGAAGTTAATAATTTTTTATTAAAACAGGTTTTCACAACTAATGAAATATTTGGTATATAAAAACAAATATTGAAATTTCATTAAAAAACGTCAATTTAAGACACCTAAAACTATTAATAAATTCGCTTTTCTGCTTTTTGAAATTGCATTTCAATGAAACACATTATTTTTTCAAATGCTGAAAATACCGTTAAAAACTCAATTTTAAGAATTACCAAATAATTTCAAATGTTGAAATTTAGGAAAAATCGTACTTTTAAGAGTTCTAAATTTGTAATGTGAAAATTTAAGAAAAAGCGTAATTTTAGAAGTTAAAATTTTTTATTAAAACAGGTTTTCACAACTAATGAAATATTTGGTATATAAAAACAAATATTGAAATTTCATTAAAAAACGTCAATTTAAGACACTAAAACTATTAATAAATTCGCTTTTCTGCTTTTTGAAATTGCATTTCAATGAAACACATTATATTTTCAAATGCTGAAAATACCGTTAAAAACTCAATTTTAAGATTTACCAAATAATTTCAAATGTTGAAATTTAGGAAAAATCGTACTTTTAAGAGTTCTAAATTTGTAATGTGAAAATTTAAGAAAAAGCGTAATTTTAGAAGTTAAAATTTTTTATTAAAACAGGTTTTCACAACTAATGAAATATTTGGTATATAAAAACAAATATTGAAATTTCATTAAAAAACGTCAATTTAAGACACCTAAAACTATTAATAAATTCACTTTTCAGCTTTTTGAAATTGCATTTCAATGAAACATTATTTTTCAAATGCTTAAAATACCGTTAAAAACTCAATTTTAAGATTTACAAAATAATTTCAAATGTTGAAATTTAGGAAAAATCGTACTTTTAAGAGTTCTAAATTTGTAATGTGAAAATTTAAGAAAAAGCGTAATTTTAGAAGTTAAAATTTTTTATTAAAACAGGTTTTCACAACTAATGAAATATTTGGTATATAAAAACAAATATTGAAATTTCATTAAAAAACGTCAATTTAAGACACCTAAAACTATTAATAAATTCGCTTTTCTGCTTTTTGAAATTTCAATTCAATGGGGGGGGAACCACCAAAAACATTTTATTTTTCAAATGCGAAAATACTCGTTAAAAACTCAAATTTTAAGAATTACAAAATAATTAAAATTTTGAAATTTAAGAAAAATCGTACTTTTAAGAGTTCTAAATTTGTAATGTGAAAATTTAAGAAAAAGCGTAATTTTAGAAGTTAAAATTTTTTATTAAAACAGGTTTTCAAAACTAATGAAATATTTGGTATATAAAAACAAATATTGAAATTTCATTAAAAAACGTCAATTTAAAACACCTAAAACTATTAATAAATTCACTTTTCTGCTTTTTGAAATTGCATTTCAATGAAACACATTATTTTTTCAAATGCTGAAAATACCGTTAAAAACTCAATTTTAAGATTTACCAAATAATCAAATGTTGAAATTTAGGAAAATATCGTTCTTACTTTTAAGAGTTTCTAAATTTGTAATGTGAAAATTTAAGAAAATGCGTAATTTTAGAAGTTAAAATTTTTATTAAAACAGGTTTTCACAACTAAAGAAATATTTGGTATATAAAAACAAATATTGAAATTTCATTAAAAAACGTCAATTTAAGACACCTAAAACTATTAATAAATTCTCTTTTCTGCTTTTTGAAATTGCATTTCAATGAAACACATTATTTTTTCAAATGCTGAAAATACCGTTAAAAACTCAATTTTAAGAATTACCAAATAATTTTAAATGTTGAAATTTAGGAAAAATCGTACTTTTAAGAGTTCTAAATTTGTAATGTGAAAATTTAAGAAAAAGCGTAATTTTAGAAGTTAAAATTTTTTATTAAAACAGGTTTTCACAACTAATGAAATATTTGGTACATAAAAACAAATATTGAAATTTCATTAAAAAACGTCAATTTAAGACACCTAAAACTATTAACAAATTCACTTTTCTGCTTTTTTAAACACATTATTTTTTCATATGCTGAAAATACCGTTAAAAACTCAATTTTAAGAATTACCAAATAAGTTCAAATGTTGAAATTATCGACAAATCAAATATTTTAAAATAGTTCTAAATTCATAAAGTAAAATTAAGAAAAACGGTTATTTTAGAAATTAAAATTTTTTATTTAAAAAAAATTCTTTCACAACTAATGAAATATTTGGTATATAAAAACAAATATTGAAATTTCATTAAAAAAACGTCAATTTAAGACACCTAAAACTATTAATAAATTCACTTTTCTGCTTTTTGAAATTGCATTTCAATGAAACACATTATTTTTTCAAATGCTGAAAATACCGTTAAAAACTCAATTTTAAGATTTACCAAATAATTTCAAATGTTGAAATTTAGGAAAAATCGTACTTTTAAGAGTTCTAAATTTGTAATGTGAAAATTTAAGAAAAAGCGTAATTTTAGAAGTTAAAATTTTTTGTTAAAACAGGCTTTCAAAACTAATGAAATATTTGGTATATAAAAACAAATATTGAAATTTCATTAAAAAAACGTCAATTTAAGACACCTAAAACTATTAATAAATTCACTTTTCAGCTTTTTGAAATTGCATTTCAATGAAACATTATTTTTTCAAATGCTTAAAATACCGTTAAAAACTCAATTTTAAGATTTATCAAAAATAATTTTTCAAAAAAAAAAAATTTGTGAAATTTTAGGTAAAATCATACTTTAAGAGTTCTAAATTTGTAATGTAAAAATTTAAGAAAAAGCGTAATTTTAGAAGTTAAAATTTTTTATTAAAACAGGTTTTCACAACTAATGAAATATTTGGTATATAAAAACAAATATTGAAATTTCAATAAAAAACGTCAATTTAAGACACCTAAAACAAATTAATAAATTCTCTTTTCTGCTTTTTGAAATTGCATTTCAATGAAACACATTATTTTTTCAAATGCTGAAAATACCGTTAAAAACTCAATTTTAAGATTTACCAAATAATTTCAAATGTTGAAATTTAGGAAAAATCGTACTTTTAAGAGTTCTAAATTTGTAATGTGAAAATTTAAGAAAAAGCGTAATTTTAGAAGTTAAAATTTTTTATTAAAACAGGTTTCCAAAACTAATGAAATATTTGGTATATAAAAACAAATATTGAAATTTCATTAAAAAACGTCAATTTATGACACCTAAAACTATTAATTAAAAATATTCTGCTTTTTTTTGAAATTGCATTTCAATGAAACACATTATTTTTTCAAATGCTGAAAATACCGTTAAAAACTCAATTTTAAGATTTACCAAATAATTTCAAATGTTGAAATTTAGGAAAAATCGTACTTTTAAGAGTTCTAAATTCGTAATGTGAAAATTTAAGAAAAAGCGTAATTTTAGAAGTTAAAATTTTTCATTAAAACAGGTTTTCACAACTAATGAAATATTTGGTATATAAAAACAAATATTGAAATTTCATTAAAAAACGTCAATTTAAGACACCTAAAACAATTAATAAATTATTCTCTTTTCTGCTTTTTGAAATTGCATTTCAATGAAACACATTATTTTTTCAAATGCTGAAAATACCGTTAAAAACTCAATTTTAAGATTTACCAAATAATTTCAAATGTTGAAATTTAGGAAAAATCGTACTTTTAAGAGTTCTAAATTTTGTAATTTCTAAAATTTTAAGAAAAAAGCGTAATTTTAGAAGTTAAAATTTTTTATTAAAAAAGTTTTTTTCAAAACTAATGAAATATTTGGTATATAAAAACAAATATTGAAATTTCATTAAAAAACGTCAATTTAAGACACCTAAAACTATTAATAAATTCGCTTTTCTGCTTTTTGAAATTGCATTTCAATGAAACACATTATATTTTCATATGCTGAAAATACCGTTAAAAACTCAATTTTAAGAATTACCAAATAATTTCCAAATGTTGAAATTTAGGAAAAATCGTACTTTTAAGAGTTCTAAATTTGTAATGTGAAAATTTAAGAAAAAGCGTAATTTTAGAAGTTAAATTTTTTTATTAAAACAGGTTTTCACAACTAATGAAATATTTGGTATATAAAAACAAATATTGAAATTTCATTAAAAAACGTCAATTTAAGACACCTAAAACTATTAATAAATTCACTTTTCTGCTTTTTGAAATTGCATTTCAATGAAACACATTATTTTTTCAAATGCTGAAAATACCGTTAAAAACTCAATTTTAAGATTTTACCAAATAATTTCAAATGTTGAAATTTAGGAAAAATCGTACTTTTAAGAGTTCTAAATTTGTAATGTGAAAATTTAAGAAAATGCGTAATTTTAGAAGTTAAATTTTTTTATTAAAACAGGTTTTCACAACTAATGAAATATTTGGTATATAAAAACAAATATTGAAATTTTTCATTAAAAAACGTCAATTTAAGACACCTAAAACTATTAATAAATTCACTTTTCAGCTTTTTGAAATTGCATTTCAATGAAACACATTATTTTTTCAAATGCTGAAAATACCGTTAAAAACTCAATTTTAAGATTTACCAAATAATTTCAAATGTTGAAATTTAGGAAAAATCGTACTTTTAAGAGTTCTAAATTTGTTATGTGAAAATTTAAGAAAAAGCGTAATTTTAGAAGTTAAAATTTTTTTTTAAAACAGGTTTTCACAACTAATGAAATATTTGGTATATAAAAACAAATATTGAAATTTCATTAAAAAAAACGTCAATTTAAGACACCTAAAACTATTAATAAATTCTCTTTTCTGCTTTTTGAAATTGCATTTCAATGAAACACATTATTTTTTTCAAATTGCTGAAAATACCGTTAAAAACTTAATTTTAAGATTTACCAAATAATTTCAAATGTTGAAATTTAGGAAAAATCGTACTTTTAAGAGTTCTAAATTTGTAATGTGAAAATTTAAGAAAAAGCGTAATTTTAGAAGTTAAATTTTTTTATTAAAACAGGTTTTCACAACTAATGAAATATTTTGTTATATAAAACACAAATAAGTTTTAAAATCTTCTTGCAGACGACAAATTTAAGGACACCTAAAACTATTAATAATTTCGCTTTTCTGCTTTTTGAAATTGCATTTCAATGAAACACATTATTTTTTCAAATGCTGAAAATCCCTTAAAAACTCAATTTTAAGAATTACCAAATAATTTCAAATGTTGAAATTTAGGAAAAATCGTACTTTTAAGAGTTCTAAATTTGTAATGTGAAAATTTAAGAAAAAGCGTAATTTTAGAAGTTAAAATTTTTTTATTAAAACAGGTTTTCACAACTAATGAAATATTTGGTATATAAAAACAAATATTGAAATTTCATTAAAAAAACGTCAATTTAAGACACCTAAAACTATTAATAAATTCACTTTTCTGCTTTTTGAAATTGCATTTCAATGAAACACATTATTTTTTCAAATGCTGAAAATACCTTTAAAAAAGTTCAATTTAAGACTTACCAAATAATTAATTTCAAATGTTGAAATTTAGGAAAAATCGTACTTTTAAGAGTTCTAAATTTGTAATGTGAAAATTTAAGAAAAAGCGTAATTCTAGAAGTTAAATTGATAATAAACACATCAATCAAATAACTCCAGAACAAAATTATGCTCAAAATAAATAAGCTTTTTCTAATATACTGGACATAATTTTAAATGTTAGAGAATGATTAAATGTGTGAACAGCACAAAAAATAGCTTAAAAACAATCAACATAATAATTATTGGCGAATAAGAAAGTTTGAATTAATGGTATAGAGTTAAATGATCATAACTGAAAAGTGTAAGCTTATTACCAATATATCTTCTACTGTAGATAAATAAGTGCACTGTTTTCAATTAAAAAAAATCGACAAAAACTTTTAATATAAATTTTTCCTTCTTTTTTTTTTATTTTGAACGTTAATCAAATTTAAATAAAAATCTTTTTATAATATTGAAATTTCATATATACAAAATAGAAAGTAATGTTGGGGAAAAGCATATTTGTTATCTGAGGAAAGTAATTTAATAATGGAATAACAACATATATTCTTTTACAAAATGCTGTGAAAATCCCTAGTTAAAAAACTCAATATATAAAGAATTATTAAATATAATATATTATAAAATAATGAATTGAATAATTTATATTAAGTCAGAAATAAATCAATACATACCCTCTCTTTCACCACAAAGTCACTGCTTCAACAATTGTACCTGCTGAAACATTGCACTTCAAAACAATTCTCCTAAACTATTAGGTAAGCTTATGAAGACCTTATATAATTCACAAAACCAATGCACCCTACCGCATAATCTTCCCCCACACTAATGACAACCATTAATATATTTCCGGTCTCCGTCACTCATGCACAAACCACTACACACCTACCCAACTCCAAGGTCTGAAAACTTACTATCATTTTTTAACAGAAATCACGCACTAATTCAGCCACATCAACTATCATGTCCACATTGCGCTTTTCTGCTTTCTCGGAAAACAACTTAGCATTCTATCCACAATAGCACACAACAACATTATATTTTCAAATGCTGCTAACCACCAAAATCATCGTCAAAAACCTCAATTTCACGATAACACCCAACCACCACCAAACTTCCTAACCTGCATCTAGACAAAGTTTATACGGAAATAACTCCGCATAATCTCTAAGTTTAGCTTACATCAACACCTTTACATCGCTATAAATGTCGAAATTTAAAGAACCAATAGCCGAACACAATTAATTTTAAGAAATCAGCTTAAACCAAACCATTACTCTATACTCCGATAAACCAAGCGCTTATCAAATCCAAATGACCAATAAATCAATAATTTGAGAACTCATAAACAATTATTCCAGAACACCCACAACCAATCATAATATAGAAATCCAACTTCATGACACAAACTTACGAATACAACCCTATAATAAGACACCACTAGCTATATTAAATATTCACCTTTATCATAGACTCTCTCTTTCCGCAAATCCTGCACTCTTCACATGAAAACAACCTTACCTTTCTAATTCTCAATCACATGCTCCAACCATATCACAGTGAACAACAACTACAATTTAATTTAAAGGATATGAACAAACAAATACAATCATACAAAATAAGATTGAATTTGAGGAAACAACCACCACCTCATCTCTCATGCTCACCTCCAAAGCAGTCATCACCAATTCCTCGTAATCCGAGACTCGACAATATTAAAAATCAAAGCGTAATTTACACGAAGTAACTAAATTTATAGTTGAAGAAATTAAAACTCACAAGGTAGATATTTCACCAACTACTGAACCACTACTTATCAGAAATAAGATAACTGCACTACACATCACATTATGAAATACAAATATTAGAACTAAATTTACATTCATAAAGAGCGTAACAAATTTAAGACACCTCATCAACAACCCAACATTAAAATCAAAATTCTACTCTTACTAGCACTATTCCTGAGACTAATCTTCAATTTCACCATGAAAAACACCATCCCTTATATTTTTCAAATAAGTGCTACATAAAAAAATGAACCGTATAAAATAACTCAATTTTAAGATAATTAACCTAATAATAATATTCAAAATGTAATGAACAATTACTAGGAAATAATAAATCAGTCATACTTTTAAAGAAGTTCTAAATTGATGGAAAAATTTAGAAATAAAAGTCGATAATTAATTTAGACAGTTATAACATTTATTATTTATTTAAAACTGGTTTCTACCACAATACTCCAAATGAAATATAATTGAAATATATAATAACAAATATAAAATATAATTAGTAAAATAATTCATAATAAAAAGATCAATAAATTAAAACACACCAAAACTATAATTAATAAAATTCACTTTTCTGCTTTTTAAATAATATGCATATTAACAAATCGAAACACCAATTAATAATTTATCATAATCTGATTAAAAACTACTCAGTTAAAACCTCAATATATAAGATTTACCAAATAAAATTATTTCAAATGTTTAATGAAAATTTAGAGAAAAAATAACGTAATTTAAGAGAGTTCTAATAAATTAAATATATGTAATGTGAAAATTTAAGAAAATAAGTAATTTTTTATTAGAATGATTAAAATTATTTTATTTAAAACAGGTTTTCTAACAACTAATAACATGTAAATTAGTTGCTGGTAGATATAAAACATAAACAGATATTAAACTTTTCATATATAATAACGTCAAATATATAAGACTAAACCTATAAAACTATATAATAAACTAATTCACTTTCATGCTTAATTTGAAATTTGCTATTTACAATGAAATAACATTTTTTTCATAATGAAAGAATAATACACGTTTAAAAAACTCAATTTTTAAGATTTAACAAAATAATTTCAAATGTTTGAAATTTAGCAAAAAATTCGTACTTTTAGAGTTTCTACAATTTGTAATGTGAAATTTAAGAAAAAGCGTAATTTTAGAAGCTTAAAAATTTTTTATAATTAACAGCGATTTTCACTAAAACTATATTGAAATATTTGGTAATAAATGATATAAGTAATGATGAATATTGAAATTTCATTAAAATAAACGTCAATTTAAGACACCTTAAAATACTATATAATTAATATAAAATTCAGTCATTCTTTCATGCTTAATTAAATTTCATAAAAACCGGGACAAAACAAATACATATTTCAAATCTTGAATAAAAATAGTAAAAAACTCAATATTAAGATTTTAACAAATAATTATCAAAAATGTTGAATTATTTAGGAAAAAATCAGTTATACTTATAAAAGAATTCTAAATTTGTAAATAGTGAATAAATTTAAAGGAAAAAATACGTATAAGCATTAAAATCATTTAGAGACAGTTTATATAACGATTATTTGACCATGCCAACAGGCTTTTCAAAAACTAATTGAATAATCTTAGCATAATCATATATAAACAAACACACAAATATTAGAATATTCATTACAAAACGTTCATTTAAGTAACCCTAAAAACTATTAATAAAATATTCGCTTTTCTGCTATTTGAAATTTCAATATCAAATGATAAACACAATTATTTTTCATAAATAGTAACTTGAAATACCCTATTAAAAAACTCAATTTAAAATGAAAATTACCACAATAATCTTTTCAATAATGTTGAAAAATAGGTAAAATCGTACTATATTTAAGAGTATTCTAAATATTTAGTAATGTAAAATTTACAAGCAATAAGCGTAATAATTTAGAAGTAAAATTTTTTTATTAAAACAGGTTTTCACATAACTAATGAAATATTTGGTATATAAAAACAAATATTAAAATTTCATTAAAAAACGTCAATTTAAGACACCTAAAACTATTAATAAATTCGCTTTTCTGCTTTTTGAAATTGCATTTCAATGAAACACATTATTTTTTCAAATGCTGAAAATACCGTTAAAAACTCAATTTTAAGATTTACCAAATAATTTCAAATGTTGAAATTTAGGAAAAAACGTACTTTTAAGAGTTCTAAATTTGTAATGTGAAAATTTAAGAAAAAGCGTAATTTTAGAAGTTAAAATTTTTTATTAAAACAGGTTTTCACAACTAATGAAATATTTGGTATATAAAAACAAATATTGAAATTTCATTAAAAAAACGTCAATTTAAGACACCTAAAACTATTAATAAATTCACTTTTCAGTTTTTTGAAATTGCATTTCAATTAAAATTTTTATTAAAACAGTTTTTCACAACTAATGAAATATTTGGTATATAAATAAGTCCCTCAACCTTTTGAAGATTTATCAAAAAATTCTCAAATGTTGAAAATTTGTGAGGAAAAATCGTACTTTTAAGAGTAATCTAAAAAGTTAGCACGACCGTAAGCTGTGGTAAAATGTGGTGAAATTTGAGAAATCAAATAGTGTGAAAACAAATATAACGTATTATAGAAAAGTATAAAGTTATATGTTATTTAAATATAATCAGAAGTTATATCACAAACATAATAGAAGATGCTGGTAATATAAGAAGGAAACAGAATGAAATGTTCTGTCAAGCTAAGTATAAATATGAAAGGCAATTAATAAGAAACACCGCATAAACTAATTAAGAAATTCTCTTTCTTGCTTTTTGAAATAGCAATATTTCAAATTGCACCACATTTATTTTATAAAAATAGCGGAAAAATACCTAAAACTCAATTTTATAGAAAGATAATGCCAAATTAGATCAATGATGTGAAATTTTAGCGAAAAAATCGTACTTTAAGCAGTTCTAAATGTATCGTAGAGTCGTAGAAAAATTTGAGAGAAGTAAAAGGAATTTAGAAGTTAAAAAAAATTTAGTTTACTTAAAACAGAGCCTAGATCTCTCAACGTAACAAGCAAAATAGAAAAATATATGGGAAGAAATAAATTAGTAATATACCAAATGTAGAAATTTCAGTTAATAAAACTACAGTAATCGACATTTAGAAGTAAAATGGGCGGAACCCCCCAACCCCAATAGAAGACAAACAACTATACATAGACGCACATTCACAATGCCTCTGCTATGATTAATAAGACTTGCTATTTTCAAAAAGGAACACATTAAATTTTTCAAATGCTGAAACAAATTACCGTTAAAAAGCGTCAAATATTTCAAAACTCTTCAAGATCCACTTATACTATCAATCTGACTGTAAAATATCGTAAGAAACGAGAACTTTTCAAGTCGTCGTGTTATAGAAATAAATATTATTGAGCAATAGGAGTTGTTTTTTGTCAAAAAAATAATATAAAACAGGTTACCCTTGAGGAAAATAAAAGAGGAAAGCGCATTCGTACAAATTTATTTTTATCATCCTACACCTAATTTTTATATATATATATATGCGTATAATGTCGTTTATCTTATGGTTACAAGTTCGATTTTTATTAACGTCAATTTGTTTAGCTCAATCAACACGCTCTTTAAGAACATTTTCATGGAGAGGGTTGCTATAGAGAAAACAAGAAAAAGGTGATTTTGCTTCTTTTCCGCTCGCGACGACGCAGATATCCACGCACCTCCCGGTAACTCTAAGAAAATCGAAGTCGTATCTTGTTAAGTCTCTAGGAGGATACTTGTAAAGGTCTTCGAGCTTGTAGCCGATACTATAATCGTACCAATCATAGACTTGAATTTTACGAAAACTGGTCGCTATATAGAATTTGGAGACAATACACTCATGGAGGTGGCCCATTGTACGTCCAGTGTTGCAACATTTCGTGTACGCCATTCCGAAATATATAGGATATGGTATTCCTTCTATTCCAAAATAGAGCGTTTTGTTAACGAATTTCATATAATAAATTTCACTCTCGCGTATTTCTAAATCAAACATTTTCATGCCTTTTATGAACGTCGATTGATTTTTACCGTGGTATATTTCGAAATGGAAATCCAGCATCGACGACTCCCATTTACATTCTTTAGATATAGTTTTCTTGAAATGGAGTTTTTCTGTCGTCAAATTTATAAAATGATTGCCAAAATCGAAAGACGGGTATGATCTAATGCAAACTTCTTTTCTTTCAATTTCTTTTGCGGCGTCTGAGCCAAGTTGTGTCGATTGAAGGATCAATATTGATAATATTATAATCGATACGTTCGTCATCATTTCTGCGGAATTAACTTTCCCGTTGTCGTGATAGTACTCGGGCGAGAAATGAAAAAAAATTGGTAGGTTTTGTTTAAATAGAGAAAAAAATGGTTGGTTTGTTATATTTAAATTAATCTTCTAGGTATTAAAAAATACTTTTTTTTATACTTTTTTTAGGTTAAATAATTTTTAAAATACCGTTTTCAGGAAGAAATATAACGATTGAAATAAAATAGATTTTATTTTGTCACTGACGTTTATGACGGAACAAAACTATAGAGGTAAACCCTAGTAAAGCAGATACTTTTAACCTAATTTTTTCTGGCAATGTTGTCCTCTTTTAGTATATAATAACTATAAGTGGTTTTTGTATTAAAAAGTAGTAACCCGAATTGGTGTTGCTGAATATTTATTAGGGAAGAGTCTCATTAATAAAAGAGCACTCTGGTGGTGGTGTGCACGACGAATATCTAAAAATTTCCGCCTCCCCTTTAGGGTTTAAACTATCGCAATTTTCTGTCTCCGCGATGTGTGCGGCCCTTCTTCCTAAACCGTACACATCGATGCCGCTGTTTGACACGTTGCTATCGGCGTTGCCGAAAAATTTGGGTTGCAAAAATGATTTCTTCTTTTCTATTGGAAGTTATCAGGTCTCTCTCCTCGGAGCGAATGGACAATTGGATTTTGTATAAAATTGCCTCCTCTTTTCGGTTGTATCTTCCGTTGTACCCAATGATCAATATACACTTGCCAAATGTACACGCGCATTTGGTCTTCCTTTCGTAAAGTAAAAAAACCATCTTTCGCCAGTTCTTCAGGGAATGGAAAGAACATTAATATACGAAAGTACATAGTCTTTCTTCTTCGGACAAAAATTCGGAACCTGGATTTTTAACGTTTTAGACCGCCGAGGTCGGCTATCATCAACTTCCATTATCGGTCGGGAAATTTCATATATCTTTTCGGATTACGTTGTGTCTAGATGACGCGTTTGCAGACACCAGTCTCTACCACGTGCGATTGCGCGGTTTGATATCTCGAAAAAATGAATAGGAAAGGACATTTTTTTATCTTAAAATTCCGCGATATAAATTTTTTTAAATAGTTTTTTTAATTATCTTTTCTAATTGATCTGTCACGCCACTCCTTCTTATTAACAAAATTTCTTTCGCCAGTGAATGGACATCTGTAATCTTGTATCAGCGATATTCTTTCATCCTGAATCGAAAAAGTAGAGTGTGGAGCCGTACTACGCAGATACGACCTCTATTTTCAAGATGATTTTATCATCTTTAACGACCATTCTCTCATATATACTCCGTGCTTTAAATTGCTTATGTGTATGCTATTTTACTCTGGATGTGATATATACTCTCAAAAGATATTACGCTATAAATACTAAACAATATTAAATAGAGAATATGAGTTTCGACAGACGAAAACGAAATTTATAATACAAGATATCTCTCACACTCTCTGACACGCTTTTATTATTCATCATGAAACTCTACAGATCTCTACTTTAGTGTTCTGAGAAAATTATACGAGTGGAGAGATATTTGAGAACCCCACTGGCCTCTCACCTCATCGTACCCTGTAGTTATCAGATCCTTACATGTTATAGTATTCTGAAATATATTATCTGATATACGTATATTTGTTAAAACATAAATTTAGACATCATTAATCTGTAAAGTGTATTAACAGTATCCTAAAAAAGATGCGGATTTGAGTAGAAATAAAAATTCTCTACTGAAGATAGACTATGCATAAATATTTTCCTTAACGATTTTTAGTAACTCTTCGGACTCAGATGTTGATCATAGCTCCATCGCCGTATCTCATTTATTTTTTGAAGTTCTTTGTCAGAGTTTTGTATTCAGTTTCGATTTGCTCAAAATAATTTCTTTTAAATTTATCCTAACTATATTATTATTATAATAATAATTATTATGTTACTTTTCAAAGAGGCTCGCTTATAGAATCTTTCAAGTTTTCCAATTTTTTCTCTCGTCACGTTTCAGTCAGAGCGGTTATTTAAATCGTTTGTACTTTAAGGAACGAATACCATGATCAGCTCCTCCAAAGAAGTTGTAATCGTTATAGTTATCGATGCGATCCCACCTCTTTGAATGTACCTATGGGTGTTTGATTTTAGAGTGAGGGAAGTGTGCATCGGGAAAACATTTCACAGTATCACCCCATTTTAGTAATCGGAATCTGAAGTGAGTGAGCTCAATCAAAATTTAAAATTTACTAGATGAGCCTAATAAGGTGTACGACAAAGCGCTTAATCTGATATAATATGGCTACATACTATAACATATGAGTGACTTCAACTTTTGTCTTGACCACTCCAAGGAATTCTGACGAGTGAACGTACTGGATTTTCTATTTACTCATATGTACGAGGGCCATTTACTTATTTTATAGTTAAAGCTTTTAGAACGTTAAGTTTTTACTAAGAGTCGTGAGGAGCTTATTTATTTATCACGATAGATTAACAATTTTCAGTAATATTTTTTCAGTGAAATTATTCATAAAATAAGAATGATAATTAAATTAGGAATAGTATTACTCATTCTCATCGCTCGCAGGGTTCAAGAAGATTGAAGATTGGACTTCTCACTATATAAAGAATCTCAAGAAATAATAGGTAAATAAAAAATATAATATATTTTTTGATAGATTTTCTACAGCTAAAAATAATAAAATTTTTTATATAAAAATAGTTTTCTTTATAATTTTTTATTTTGCCAAATTTATAGTAACTTTCGAATTTTTACTCTAAAAATCATGAATTGCTGATAATATATATATAAAGTTTATTATTAAAATATTTATTTTAACAGCAGAAGTGTTTATTTACTACGTAGATATATATTGATATATATATATATATTGAAATATAATATTTATATTTTATTTATATTGTATTTATATTTCATTTTGTGTGAAAAATTATTTAAGAGCTAAGTTTTAGTTTATAATGACATATTTAATTTTTATATATGAATATGTATACTCGATTGCATTTCTTTTTATCAATCAATAATTAATATATATGTTATTCATTAAGCAGATATTAATATCCCTCTTATTTCCACAACTGATGAAATAAGAAATATTAATATTAGTGGGACTAGAATCTTCCTTGTAGCGCGGGGACAAGGGATAACTACATATCCAACCGACTATCTACGTGAATCTTACTAATCATGCGAGCTGTTTATCAACGAAGTATAAAAAAGCCATACACTTAATTAGCGCAAGGGTGGTTGTTTCAAAGAATAATGTCGTCAGTAATATGCTCGCAAGGAAAAGCTATAACGAAACAATCAATAGAGTGATAACCTGAGGATATAGGTATTCCGCACTATCGACTTAGTATACTGATCTCACGATTAACTGATATTGAATAACCGAAGGCAGCTCTATCGCTCTATTTTTATATCAGTTTAAAACGATTATGTCAGCAAATTCCAAAATGCGATTTTCGTAATTATAGTTTACGAATTATACAGCAAGTTCTCAACGATAGTTAAAGTAAATTAATTAATTAATTAAAGGTATGAACTTTCTTATTAAATATTCCTATATTTACTGACAGGTTATAACTATCTTATTAACCTCAGATTATGTACGTCATTATATAGTTGTTTATCGATATAGCTATCAGTACAAAACCTCGTGATTATAGACGTCATATTAGTGACGCTCTCGGATCTGATGAGGTGAACTGAGAAATATACTTGGACTCAATGCATTGTCAAACACCCATAAACACTCTTTCGAAATAAGAAAAATTATTTGTTAGATTATTTTCTGTGGAAATTTTTAGCATTTTCACCTACATACTTATAGACAATTTGAATAACTTTATATCAGATTCCCCTTCGAAAGGTCATACTATATATATCTCACGTATAATTTTTAGATTAATTTTTTATAACGTAGCACCGAGCACTGTATTATAATATGTTGTTTTTATTTTCCCTCCAGATATAACGTACAACTATATTAATAGTAGTCTCGCTTACGGGAATCGAATAAGCGGATACTGTAACGCTTCCAAGTCTGGCAAATTTTGTTAAAGCTTATAACTACCCTAACATTAATTTATATCGAGAAATACCATAGTGACGCTACTCTTGATTATGGGTGATACTGATTTATAAGTCGAGGAAAATATAAATATAATATGTGTAACTTGTATAATGTTATCTTTATTAGACTTTGTTTTCTATAATTATAATTATTTTTTAGGTTATTCTTCGAAAAAGCTATGCTTATAAGGATCGAAAATTTATTTTGCACCCATCTTTATCCTTGATAATATATAGTAAAAAGTAACGTTATTTTCGTGCTTTTGCTTCGCGCGAGATTAATAGTAATATTTACGAGAAAAATAATAATTTATCATTATATCTTATTTTTTATTTTGTTATAATATATTATCACTTAATAAAAAAATATATGATATTTAATATAAAGATAATAGGATATATTTATATATTGATGGATGAACTTACATCTCATATTACAAACATCATCGTCCAATAGTGGTATTGGAAGGACAAAATTTAAATATATATTTATATTATTCTATGGTGTTTTAATAACATATAATATCAGAATCTCGCGCGATAGCTCGAGAAAGCACGAAATATACTTATTTACTCTATATATATATTATTATATATTATTATTTACTATCTCGGGAGATGGTGCAAATTAAAATTTTGTCTGTATACCTATACGCTTAGAGTTTTTTTGTATTACGACGATATGTGATAAAAATTTTATTAATTTTCGACTAACTTAGACTCCTGCTCGACCTATCAAAAGGCGGGGGTAAAGAGAGTAAGAATAATATTATATCACAGTTAAGTTAGCGCAGGGTCTCTCTACTTCGGCGAGAATTCCCCACCATTTATCTTCATGCTCCGAACTGTTAAAAAAATGCAGCGAAATACAACGTTACCGAAGAGCTGATAGACCACCCAGAACGTTTATTATCCACCGAAGTTTATCAACGTAATCAAAAACCGCTCCTGAAATTGGTTCAAGAATTTTGCTCGACGGAACTTAAACCAACTCCCGTGAAACAATTTCAATAAACTTTCTTCACGAAAAAGGAATTTTGTGATATAAAACTGGATTTTAAATTAAAACTTTATAAAAAATAGTAAATTACAATTATTTTTTAGATAAATAAATAATTATTTTTAAAAATAAAAGATGAATATATTACACATTATATTATTTTGAATTTTTCTATTTATATATAGGCGATAAATCCTTTATACGCGAACCTTTATTCTGACCTAATTCCTTATACCAGTTACTCAGTCACTATGTCTCTAATTAGAATATATACCACTCAACAATAAGTTAGTTAATTACCGCACGTAATATGTGAGAACGATAACTACTGTCTCGATTATTAGTAATATAATTATAATATTGTTCCTTCAATCAATAACCTTGAGGCTCGTGATAACCGCTCCAAAGTAAATTGAAAAAGAGAGAAGTTATGCAGTAAAAGCGTGAGGCAATTACTCGTTAATTCCTAAGGTGGTATAGTGCGATTCGTACGAAGATTTATTATATACGAGTAAAAGTACTGTCCGTTTTAAAATAAATATATCATGAAAGAATAGTTGGTATACGAAATAAGTTAGTCAGAGGAAGATACCTGAGACATTAGGTATTTAAAATACACGAGGCTCGTCCATATATTATATAGAAGCTTGACTTTATAGTGAGGATAGTTGATAATATATAGTGACGCGACAACGAAATTCATTTATATGATCTTCGGATAACAAAACGCTATACGTATATTAGTACTAGAAGGGAACATATTACTGATATTCGTATCGTTTTGTAGGTGTAGTAGTATGTTTAATACAGAATGGGCGACAAATATGGACGAGATAAGATTGTGTCGTATATATTATTATACATATACAGCGCACCGTACGACATATATATCGACTAATGATTCGGACGACATGTCACGCTTAATCCATGAATGACCTAGGCAGATATCATCAATAACATAATTATCCTAAATAAACCTGGGTTGTTGACTATAGTGGACTATCTGCGTCTTTTTTCGAGCGACGAAGAAGAAGCTCTAAAATTGCTCTTATAATTAAACCTTTGCTTATCAAACCTCCTCTAAGAAACTAGTTATTTGTAAAGGTTGATGGGAAGAAAATGAAGCAATGAATTTGCGTTTTAGTATTATTACAATTATGTATATAATTACAAATGAATATCATTCACTAATATATATATTAATATATATATATAATATAATATATAATATATATATATATATTATAATATATATATATATTATAATATATTATATATATATATATATATATATATATTATATAATATGTATTATAATATTATATATATATTATATATATATATATAAATAATATATATATATATATAGATACTATATATATATATATATATATATATTATATATATATATATTTATATATATATATTATTATATATATATATATATATATATATATATATAATATATCTATATATATATATATATATAATAAATATATATATTATATTATATATATATATATTACTATAGATATATATATATATATATATAATATATATGTAGTTATGTTTATTCAAAGTTAAACATTTATTATAGTTACCTCATGATTATACATATATATATTATAATTTGGTGTAATAATATATAGGAACCGAGTTTTTGAATTATATATAATTACACGCATTGTATAAAATAAAAAATTTATTTTTAAGCAGAGATATAATATTAATTAATTTGTATTGAAGTTCTAATTTAGTATTTAGTTTCATTTCTACCTAATCGCACCGTGAAGTATTTTTTGATGTCTTTAATTTATTTCAACAAGTTATAATCAAAAAAGCATTTCAAGATTTACATTCATATTTTCACGGTATAGGATTTTTGTTATATTATATATCCGTGAGTAATTGATTTTCTTTTTAACATTATAAAATACCGCAGTTGTATACTTAAATATCATACATTTAGATTTTATTATATACTATAATATATATATATATAATATATATAAGCAGATATACTTTTTATATCTTCAAATAATTTTACTACGATATAGTCATTTGTTTTAATATGCGTGAAATCGTTTCTCTTTTAGACATATTATATCTGACTCAAGTTATTACGTAATCGAAAAACATGAAATATACGCGAGTTGTATATTTATTATTACATCGTTAAATAAAATAGGTGATTATTTATGAGTGAGTGGGAGAAAACTAGTGAAAGTACAGATATACCTCTCTATGGTAGGTAATATAATATACTCACCGACCTCACCGTTGATATTATAAATAGATGATAGGTATATATAAGGGGTTTTCCTATATTGTGCCGTACAAATTACTCACGAGGTGACTCAGAATGATAACCTCACGCTAGCGTTATTTTGAGTATATTATTTATCAAAAATAATAATTTCCACCCCCGATTCTCGTTATTTAATGTGCGCGAGACATCCGTGATTTCTCTCACTTTGTACGTAAAAATTGCGTGGCTCGGACCTAATTTGAATACTGAATTTTACCAATTTAGATTTTTATATATCCGTAGATATAAAAATATGATTTTGTAATGGAATACGTATGATAGTAATTATGGATTATTGAAATTTCCACGCAAAGGTTTTTAATTCTTTGGTAGTATATAAATATTCACTGTAAGGTACTCTCGATGTGGAGAATAATCTCATAGCGTAATTTATCGTTATTTTTCGAGTCTAATTATAATCTACCATCGATACGGGGTTTGTTTTAAGTGTCATAGGGCTCGGAGAGATATCGTTTTCTGTTTTTTATTTTTATACAAAACGAGCTGAAATTTTTTTAAACAATAATTAAGAACTTTTTACACGAATTTTTTATATATTACCGTATGATATAATAAAGTAGTTTGCTTTATTAAGGAAACTATACGCATGAGGTAAATTATAGTAGATAATATACACGCTATAAGAGGTAGTTTCGTTTTTGGCGTTTAAAATCCACCGAGGACGTCGATGGGAAATCTCATCTAGTCGACGACGGTATTTTGTTTTTTTAGCAAATATTTCCACTGCAGATATTGGTGTATACGGCAGCGATAGAGATATAGTATTCTTATTATTATTTATTTAATAAAATATATACCGTCGAGATATTATATGAGCCGATTATGCTTGTTACAGTACGCAGCATTTATAGAAATGTTAGAGAGTGGACGAAGTTTGTGAAGTATTTATGATCGTAAGGAATAAAAAGAGATGAGTACCAAGAACACTTTTAGTTCTAAGTTAGAGACGACGGATTACGATTAATGGTTAGAGAGTGTCTATAGGAGACATGTGTCACGAACGCTGATCCTGAGAGTTTGGAGTCATCTCATGCGTATATCAGAACTGCTCCACAGAGGATACATATATTTGGATAAAATATCATCTCAATATCGAGCGAGAGAGATTTCGTTAATATATTCACAGACAATAATTTACACAGATAGGAGTATATCTATATATATAGATTATAAGCGCGAGAATCAGTTGCTTTAATTTTTAACAAAACCGCGAGTTTCGCACGAAAAATAGGATATCTAATTATATTGAGAATTTTACTCACTAAGCAATATATATATGATTATAAATATAATTAGTATAATGTGTTTTTTTTAACGGAAAACACTACAAGTGATGATATAATAGGTATTTATGTATATTGTGATTATATATACCTAAGTCACGGAATGGACTTTCTTTGTACATTCGGCTGAGTCGGCTCGTATAAGTCAAGTTAGATACCAGTGAGCATCTCAAGTAGCAAAATGCGTCCGACGATAGCTCAGCTGTGCCACTCGTCCCATATCTATACGCGACACAAGACACCTAATGGTCCTACGTCACGGGTCGGACGTCTGAGTGGGGGTCGTTTTAAATGCGTGGCGTGAGAAATCCGTTTCCGTTGTTTATATACTCTCATACTAGCCTCGTGATATGTTTCCCTCCGAGACAATAAGAAATGAGACACCACCCACTCCTAGATTAGGAACGAATGGTTCTGAGTGTTGAGTTGTAACTGGTGAAGATAACTGTAGTATGACATTTTTTAATGTGAAACTATACTATAGGTTGCATCGATTATAAGGAAATATTTATTCATACGTGATAGGTTATTCCTTTTTTAGGCTATATATAAAATCAGACTACAAATACTCTCAATGGGAAAATTCTCACGCGAGGTTTTCGTTTTTTCCGCAAATAATTTTCACGGGGGTTTCGTTGAATGCTTCGACTATGAGAAATCGTTTCGTTTTAACAAAAACTGCGATACTTTCTACGATAAAAAAGGATAAAACACTAACGAATTTTCTTTTTATATCGTTAATATAAAAGTTGTACATTATATAGTGAGATAATAATCTTATAAGTTGAGCATAGATAGTATAATGTATATAATATTAACGTAATGTTATATATGCCGTTATTTTTGAGCTGCACATATATAAAAATAAGACTCATAACAACGTGCCAATGAGAAATTCTACACGTGTCTTGTGACTCGCATTTTATATACATTTTGGTGCACAAATAGTTTTTCTACTTGTAGCGTTAGGAGTTCATAAGTTTTTAATATGAAACTGGTCTCTGTAAGTGAGAGTGAATTCCTGATCGATATACATATTATAATGTGACAAAACAATCGACTCTTAGACTGTAAATTATATAAGATACTCTGAAGTATATACGGAATATTTATAACTCGTGAATTTTCTTTTTATTAATCCCCAGTACAAAAAATAAATGTGAGAATTCTTTTTTATATATAAGTAGTGAGAAAATACTTATGCTTGTACGTTTGGTCATGTTATTTGTTTTGATGATATTATGATGTCTCACTGTGAGTATGTGTGCGTTTTAGCTGTGTTAGTAAAAAATGTCTGACACAGAACGCTCAAATACGAATGAGCAAAGATCTTAGCGAGACGGTGTGAGTGTGCGATGTCACAGTGAATGGTTATTGTATGTATGTATAGTAGTGTGAATTGTACTGAAGTGAATAAGACTCAACTAATACTGGTATATAAACGTTATATAAGATGCTCTGATAAATCCAGCTAAGTATATATTAGCTGATAAAAGTTTAGTGTACTGTGAGTTGTTAGTGGTGAGTGTAAGAATATATGTAGTGGTATGTTTTCGGATATTATTGTAATGTCAATGTATGTGTTTTCTAAATCTAATCAGTTTTGTTACTCCTAGATCATAATCTTTTCTAATAACCTACACGCCATAAAATCGCTCGAGCCTAACCTAAACCAACTAGAGGACCTAATAGAGCTCTGAGAGCTCTCAATAAAACATGTCACCATAACCATAATATCTCTATAATACCTAACCTAAACCTATTAACGACTAACCTAACCTTACCTAACCTAACTAACCTAAACTTAAATATCCATAATACCAATATAATAACCCAATCCTAACATCGCATATCAATTATAACCTAACCTAACCTAACCTATAACTCTAATACCTAACTAAACCTTAATACCTAACTAATACCTTAATACCTAATAACCTATACCTTATATATACATACCTAAACCTAACCTAATATAACCTATATATATCATAACCTAACTCAGTAAACCATATACTCTAACTTAAACTTAACCTAACCTTAACCTAACCTTAACCTAATAACTAACCTAACCTTAACCTAACTAACCTAGTCCATAACACCTAACCTAACCTTAACCTAACCTAAATATATCCTAACTAAATCCATAACCTAACCTAACCTTAAACCTAACCTAACCTAACCATATAAACCTATAACCTATATCTACTAACCTAAACCTTAACACACCCTATCATAACCGGTACCTAACACTTACTATAAGCACGGTGAAACTACTCTACCCTACGCGAACCTAATCTGAATCCTAATACCCTAGGCACATATACCGGCCTAAGCACAATGACCTAAATCTCGTACACTGAACCTCAACGACCCAACGCGCCATAACTAACTAATGCTTCTCATCCCTAGATCTTCTATCATCAGATAGTCCTAACTGTATACGCGTATACTCTTAAAGTACACCATAATGGTTTGTGACTGTTAATTCCTGATATAGAGCTACAGATTCACTGATTAACCGGATATACATATCCCACTCTATACGTAATATACTTGGAGTTATAATTGTAAATATCTCCCGTTTATTTCATGCGACTTATCTTTTTTATCTCTTTTCTAGCACATTTATCTGCACTTGCTAAGTAAAAATAACTGTTTCCTGCGTCTAGCGACTCAATCATATTTAAACTAATACTAACGCGTCAACAGACGAACAATTTTTATACCGCGAGCATCCTTGGTGTGTCAATCATATAAATCTAACGATAAAGCTCTCTCTCGTTCCAATTTACATAACCAGTGAAAACACACTAAATTGCAAAAATATAATCTCTAACAATAACTGAGCATCCGTTGTATAGCCTCCCATTATACAAATATTGTGGGTGATGCGTGTCTCTGGTAGATTCGTCTCCTCTTGTTGCCTCTCCCGCTCTCCCAAGCGATTACTAATGTAAAATACTGTTTCTCCCGTTACGCTGCGGTAGACCGATGCAACGCGTCAGCCTGATCTTCGAGTCCTCCGTTCGGCTTCGACTGTGCTACCGGCACCTAGGTCACCGGCAACCAGAGACTAAGCACCATTACCTACTAATCTCGTATATGTGCGTTTCCTCAGCGCTCTTACATACCATCACAATAAAGACCATTAATCGACTACGCTCAGCTGCATAACTCTCTCTGACGTACTGTGATTGCCACAGTAGAATAAATACTACAGTATATTCAGGTGTCAACAATTAAATACTGAAGGTGTGATAAATACATGAATGGCATTATTTCTCTCTCAAAAATATTTATGAGTAAACGAAGTATCTCGGTAAGATCTAACCTAACTACTAATCATGAATATACCTATAAACCTATACATGATAGAATATATTTACTTAATCACCGATAATACTCGTACTGGATCGGTCGATAATTATTTTTCCTGTTATTATTCCATAAATACTCACATTTACTTTCAATGGTGTAGCTTTCTGCGCAAAGATACCAGTGAGTAGAAAAGAATTGTGTGTTAAGTTATATACAAAAAATTTACCTCATAAACTCGAGCAGTAATAGAATATTTTTCTGCAAGGGTAAGGATTCTAATTATTAATTAGAGCTATCCAAAATCATATTAAAGTAAAATCAATTTCTACGGAGACTTAATTTATGAGATTCTATATATAGTATCCACGATTTTTCTACATTTGAAATATTGTTATTTAGGTTATTTTCTCGCTACTCTCAGTATACTCCAAGTGTCTTACTTTCTCACTCTGTGCTGTAGTGACTAATATATTGTGTATGTCTAGTATATATCGTCTCTAGTAAATAATGTTATTTCCTATATATCAATTTTTGAATTGATATCTCGCGCGCGGACTTGTTTTTTCCTGTAATGTAAGCTTATAGCCTTACGGGGAGTTATATATGATATTATTCTTTTTTGGTAATATTGCAAAAATCTCATCCTGGTCATTAGTAAATTTGAAAGTCAAATAACCAAATCTCTATCAGTGAAATAGTATTATACCATAATATAGTATCCACACACGGTGGAGACCAACATGATAGGTTTAATGTATTGCAGTTGAGCCTGATATTTATAATTACCTCACACTAATTCAAACGATATACACGATAATTATATACAGGTGAAATATCACGAGACTTGAAATTGGACGTACGAAAATGCATATCGTGCGGCGTTATAATATAATATTATTAGGATTATGTGAGTTATTATGAGGTATAAAATACTCGACTGTGAATTATAGCGATTCTTATTGGTGTATGTCAAACAAAAACTATTTCACTCGTAAAATTAAGTTTACAATGATTATAGTATACCAAAATCACACGTTAAATATTGTTATTTATAGATTGGTTACCGCATCGCAATAATAACCACGTGGTATTATATAATTATGCAGAAAAAATAACCAATTTTAACTTAAAAAATAAAGATAGATATACAATAAATTAGTAAAAGAATCTCGCTCGAATAGGTTATTCCTTATGAAAGTAATTAAGAGCGTATATCCATGTGAATAGTATAAAATTTTGTTTGTTGTAAATGAAACACGTAGTCTTACCATTTGAATCGATTACTTAATACCAATATCTAACGTTGAAATGGATATATAGTTTCCACACGAAACCTACGTGGGAATTATGTTATTATTATATATTAACTATTAAATGAGGAGAGGAGAAACAGAAATGGTTTTAGCAAAGTATGCAAAAATTTTCATTAAAAGAAGATTTAACTAGCCAAATTATTCGGTATTTGCCTAATGAGAAGAATATAAGTCGATAATATACTTACGTGAAATAAAAGTTCTTTTTGTAAATATACAGACAAATGATTCACGTAAATTAAATTCAAAAGTTTCCAAACTGCATTTTTCCCTTTGAATATTTTTCAATAATGTTTTCACACTAAACCCACTAGTTAGGAATTTAATGTATAATAACCATAGAAACCACAAATTATATTCTAACGTTCAAATTAAAAGGTTCAACCTTCATAAAAGATAATATCTTACTAGAGCACTGATGAGATTTCTCTATTGAAGAGTAAGCGTATATCTACGTGAAACTAAAAGTTCATTTTGGCAAATACATAATCTCACGTAAAGTAATACAAAGTTACGTTAACCACAATAAATTCTACTCGCTGAATATTGTTAAAATATTATAGTCGAAACAATTTAGCGGGAGAGATAAATTATGTTTTATACCATACCAATAAATATACACATAAATAGTATGCTTATATACACTAGGACAAACTCGCATAGGATATAAACGTTAATAATAATCATTAGAAATTATATCGTTCAGTGCGTAGTATATTTATTATTTAATTATGTGAGATTGTATGACGTATATTATTATACAGTGTATTAGGGATTGGTTTAATATAAAGCTCAAAACCATACTTCACCTGTACATCTAAAGCTCTCACACGTTTTAATATCCTCACATTACACACCATAAATATTGTTATATAGTTCCTAATATATACTTAACCATAAGTTTCACGCACGACAACTTACTACGTTGAGTAGGAATGTTCTCAAACTCTTGCCTAAAAAATATAGTACACCAAAATTTTACACGTGATCAAAAAAAGGTTATTCAAAATTTTAAATTAAAAGGAATCTCGCGCGAGGGTTTTATCCTATGAGACATAATGAGTATATCAAGTGAGGTATAAAAGTTATCTTTTTGTAAATACAAAATCTCACGTAAATGTATAATTTCAAGAGTTTACTCTTAAACCAATAAATATCACGTGAGAAATATATGTTATATAGTTTTAGAGACACGAAACCTACGTGTGAAATTAATGATTATATATATAATCTCCAATTAAACCAATTTCTACGTTAGTCCAGTATAAGAAACTTTAACATAAGATATATTATCTTTGACGCGATAGGTTATAACCCTATGAGATTTAAGTATACGTTATATCTAACGTGAGCATTATTTACTTTTCTTTTGTGATCATTTGGGGCTAGATTCCTTTGTTCAACTAATTTATAATTCAACTTTAAACAAATACTCACTATTTTGTGTACACATGATTAACATAAATATAAACAACGTAAGATAATGATGTTTATAAACCATATTAAATAACTCATTTTAATAACGTAATAAAGAAAGTCCTTCAATAATATTACCTTATAAGGTTATTTCTCAGAAACGATTAGGATTCATTATCTATTATATGCTAGCTTCATTGACGCTAAAGCTTTCTCAGTTCAAATAGATTCTTTTTTATAAATACAAAAAATCCATCGTATAATAGTGGATTTCAAATTTAGCTTTACATCTGCTACATAGAATTTATGTATATATATGTTAAGTTTTCTCAAATAACCAACATTTGCTTTTGAGAATTATGTGTATAATTTTAGATGTATTAAAGAATACAATAAAATCGTATCAAATATTCTTAGGTGGTTTTACCCGTTTTTGATCTGATTAATTCTATTATGGTTAGTTTACGGTTAGGTTACACTGTATATCTTACGTGGTTAAGGTTTACTCTTTTGAACATAAAAAGACCTCACGTTAAAATATGTACATAGTCGATGAATATTGATTATAATATTAAATTTTCAAGTGCATGAAATACCATACAGTTGGATTTATATTAGTGCATAACTTAAAAAATTATAATACACATTCAAGGAAACATTGTGTATATAAAAAAGTATTCAAATATTTTAATTAATATATGATAATTTTTGAATTACTATTATTATTATTATCCTAATATATATATGAAGAATGAAGTCGATATATTATCGTTACTTGTGCCTATTTTGTAAATTACGAAAATTCTACATACGTAAAGTTAAAATTGCAAAGTTAATACGTACCAAGATCTTCACGAGTGATAATTATATAGTTAATATAGTTTCCGAGCACTCGGAAAAACCCAGGTGAATTGTGTTTATAACATATATAAACAAATATTCATATACGTCTCACTAATAATAATAATAAGTATCAATATTGCGTATAATTTTATCTCATAACGTAAGAATATTATCACATATGGAGTATTTAGTAGCATATATACTACGTAATTCATGTTAGGTTTCTTATTTTGTATATAATAGCATAAATCTCACGTAAAATATAGTTTCACAATAGTTTAAGTTTATTAGTCTCACTCATATAAGTGACATAAACGAAAACTTCGCTAGTTTATAAATATCTCGTGATATAGAGTATATATACTTGCGGACTAAATACTTACAGTATGTAGTAAGATAATATCAATGATTAGTAAATCACAAAATAAACCATTTTACGAGAAATTTCGCTGAGTTTGCTCTATGCGATCTGCAATAAAAAAGTTAATTCTACACGTCGAGGTAAGGCGGTGCTAATCTATTGGAGATATTTAAGCGTATATTTTATGTAGTATAAAGATTAGTTTTTATAAATTACTCATGTTCACCTAACGTGAAGTATAAGTTGCAAAGATATGATCGTTACAGTCTCCTTAATAAATCTCTCGCCTACCAATTCAGACTCTTGTTATTATAGCTATAGATCTGAGAACTACAGATACCTACTTAAATTTGTAAGATGGTAATGAGGTGTGGATTAATCAAATTAACACCGGATTATCAACTTAAAAAAAAATATCAAAAAATTTAACTAATTTTGAAAGATATAAGTTTAAATTTAATACATCTCGCTCGCTTTTAATGATTTTTATTTAGATAGAGAGAGACTTTTAGGCTATATCTACGTGAGTTAAGGATTCTTTTTGTTGTATATTTTCCGTACAAAACCTTTTAGTGGGAATTGAATTGGGTTGATGAAGCCAAAATTTCCCTCACCCCTACTAATTAAATATTCATGGAAAATAAGTTAGTATCAAGAATATACTAATAAAATGATTTATCTTGGTAGTCACTCAAGGTTTTTCATACTGACTGGTATCAAGATATATAAGAGTCTTTATCTACAGAGCGTCGTTGTAAAAGGGATTTTCTTTTTATAGATATAGATAGCAAGTAAGTATATAGTACCATTAGACTTAATTAATTAATGTGTCTCGTAACGTTTATTCATTAGGCCGGAATAGTCTACTTCACACTGTTAATATTGGTATATAGTTCTCACCGCGACCAATACCTTATCGTTTGGGATTTATAGAGTATCTACTTTCTATATATAACTCTCGAGATCAATGACATAATATTTACAGATATAGCTTACTCACAAAGATAATATATAGAGAGTATCTAAATAATTTTTGCGTCATTTCTATGACTAAAAAGTATCGTTAAATTTCAAGTTCCATAGCGAAAATCTGCGCAAAGATTTTATCGTTTAGATTCAACGGTAAACCTACGTGAGATTTATTTTAAGTGTTCGAGATAGCGTCTTAAACGGAAAAAATTAAACTTATCTTATGGGTAAATTTTAGGTGATATAACAGACAATAAATAGGTATAATAAATATATATAATACTCGATAATTTCACGTTAGTTTCAGATACCAAATATAATGCGAATAAATATATATCTAGAGACACAACTGACCCTGAAAATATAGAGTGCTTGTATTAATAATTTTACAACAAATAAATAAATTATCTATTCCTTAAAAATCTAAGGGATAGCATTAATATATTTACTGCTATTTAAACAAAAACTATACTCTCAAGTATGAATAATGTGTCTGTGTGTATATGACTGTATGAAAAACCTTACTTAACTAGTGCGCATAGAAATACAGTATAGAATACCGAAAGGTGTGATATCTTACCTTAATGATATATAAATTAACCAAGCTGCATCCCTGTTTAAGCTTATTCTCTGCTATTTTCACCGAGATGGCATCAGAGAATCATTCGTCTTGAGCCAATTACTATTCATATATTCTGATGCGTTAGGCATCGTGACACGAATTAATTATACTCGTGTGATACATAATATAGATTCGTATAGACGGCACACGCATATGTGGATAAACTCTGGGAGTTAATCTTCACAGTCTCAGGCAATCAATGGATACCAAATAATTCCCAAGATGTCTAATATCGTAATATTACATATCTCCTTGTGTATCTATATTATCACTACCTATACGTTTACGTAACTGCAAATTAGTGTGAAGCAAGGATTGTAATGGTATTCTGTTCGCGTCTCTCATAGTGTAAAGAAATTCAAACAGGAGGATTACTAGTATATGCACGACAAATTCTCTCCGGACATATAGTTATCTTCATTTATCCATTACTCTCGATAATTGATATTATTGCTCCTCGACACTTACATCCAACACTAACTCACAGTACATGTTTTTGATCGCCTATTTCTGAATTCTCTATTTGTCCGCTTGCATATCTTTTTCCGGCTATATTTGTACTACAAGACTGGTCACAGTGCACTCAGAAGCTATCGTTCAAAAAAACTACTCTTCTTCTGATGAGGAGGTGTATGTAACGTTTCGACATCTTAGCTCTTAATGTATGCATATGAGGCACAGACAATGGGAGTGCACCTGCGGAGTGGCTGGCAGATCGACGTGTGCCTCGTATCAGATACTGCTCCGACACGTACCGGTTATATATTTAGAACCCGACTAGCTACTTCGTGCAGGTTAACCCAGTTCATTCACAATTTCATCTAAATGTTGAGGAGAAGTCGTTAAACAGTCGTTACTTTATCTTCTGAAAAATCGAATAAGGAGGGTGAGCTTGAAGAGGTGCCGAGAACTGCCTTCCGCATGGGCTCTATACTGCGATCTTTGACGCATATTCTCCATTTCTCTTCTAATAACCGTCAAGGTATGAAGCGATGTGCTCCGAGGTATGGGAAGATCAATAGGAGCAAACACCAAGAAAATTTCTACCGACGGCTTATTCTCATAATTCTCAAATCACTTCGGACAAGAGAGTATTTAATTTTCACAACTTAAATATGCTCTTCTCTGATTCATGATTTTGTTTAATTAAACGTTTTAGATGACACGGAAAAAGGATCTTTCGTTTATCTTGTGTCATACTTCAGTTGGGTCAGAGCTCTCTGATATCAGTTGATCACGGGGGTCGTTGATAACCGAAGAACGGACAGGAGATCCTACGAGCTGTTTGGGGCTGGAGTGACTCTATACTTCCTAGCCCAAGATCAGGATGAGTAGATCACACTCGGTTTCCGCTTTGAAAAAGAGACGGTGAGTGCGGTGCTGTGCGTTAAATTGTGGTGCTTTTTTACCAATGACTCACGATGAGAATCAACCTTTATATTTACTCTATTTAATTCCTTACTTTTTATCCACACTTGGAGATCACGAAAGGTCGTCCTGCGTCTTTACGTACCTTATCATTTCTCTCTCATATATCCTCAAAAGCTCAGTAAAGGTATGCTTCCAGGACTTTTAGTTCGGTAGCTCTAAAAAGTTAGCTCTAACAAAAATTCCTCTCTTCCTGATGGCTGATAAGTTTTCCCAAATACTACTCACACGCTTCAATAGCCTGTCTTTTAAATGTGGCTACGTGTTCCGTAAAACACATTTAAATAGAGAGTCTAATATGTTCTTCTTTAATCCCATTCTCTCTCTATTGATGTGTTTCGAAGCGAGCATCGAGTCTTCATCTATTTACCTCTCAATGATCTCATCAATTCTATTGAATATATATCCAAGTCTAATTAAACACTAGTAAGATCCCTATTAGCAGAACGTGATTGATATCTACCTCTCAGGATCGTAGGAGGGGGCAACCTTTCTTACTAGAGCGTAAGGTTGACGTATGATACTATTGACTATAAATATATCACAAAAAAAATAATATATATTTTCTAAAATCTTGCCAAAAAAAAACATTCCATCAAATACGTCACACCATCTCCCACACTCTTATTATGGAGATACAAGCTTCAATTGTAATATCTGCTAGAACTGAAGTCGAAATTGAAACCGAAGTCTAAAACGAAGCAGAAGCCAATGTCATATTTATTCTCGACTATTTAAATGGCAGCTTGACCAGCTTTAACTTCGTCATATATACTGAATTCTACCGTTTACTCAGTCACGTTCACGCTTTTCTTCATCAACGTTCATACCATCTTGCTTCTCGTTCTCATCCTCTAGAGATAGAATATTCCTTGTACCGAGAATTGATAAACATATGTGAGCAAACGTCCGATATGCTAGAAAAACCTCGTGACCATTAATATACAACATATACACCATTAATAAACACTATACTATTTAGCTATAGCATAGCCCTATTTTTTTTAAAAAAAAAGTAGGTTGAAACATGAAATTAAAAAAAGTCTCATCTTGAATTGTTTTAATCTTACACTTATACTTATAAACTAAAAATATAAAAAAACGTGCGTATATGGAGATAACAATAAGACATGTTATTATTCTCTCTCCACATCATCCCAATGATTAATACTAAATTATCAGTAATATAGGTCCAGCGGAAAATTTCCTATCTTGCACTCAGTATATGAGAACTTAGTTATGCGCGACCGCCTTTCTCCAATTACTGTTTATTCTTTCATATTCTCTTGTTGGTCTCCAATATCCCACCATGGCTCGCGTTAGTTAAGAGATTGAATGTTGCTATTTTTATTGTCGTTCCTTTATCTGCCCATTCTATATATGCACATCAACCCTAATACATTAAGTGACTTCATTCTTGGACACATCAACTCTATCCACACCTTGTGAATAAAATTTTATATAGTATTTGGAGATTGTGAGCTTATAATTGTGATATACCCTTACACCTACTACACACACTCGCTACGACGCATATTATCTCTCATTCTCCTTTCTCGATTCTCCTACTGTTCGTCGTATGAACAGCCCAATAGCGCCTAAGACATACTCCTCTCTCGTCAGTTAGTGTCGTGTAATAGCTTCGTGATTCTTTTCTCTCACACAGTCGTTCTGCTTTACATCACTATGAATCACTAACTCCCACAACATCTCTTGTGTCTTGAGAGTACTTCACACTTTCAATGAGAGACGCGGAAATATTAGTCTCCACTGCACTCTCTTCTATCTCCTCCCAATGTTTTCTTTGTGCAATCTGATGGTCTGGCTATCCCTATGTTCTCTTCTCTATATAACATAATCATTACTATTGTTATATATGAGATATTATAAAAAAATATCCATTTATTTCTCATGTTTTGATACGCTTCACTATAATATTACTATTCTTAACTCAGGTTGAAGCACAATGCCTATGTATCCCACAGCTTGTCTACATTCACTATGTGTCTTGTGTTACTTCAAATACGTAAGCTACATAATCACTGTCGTGTTTCACAACACCAACCAACCGCGAGTAACACCGATTCGAGAGGTTCCTCGCACATGAACTGTATATTAATACGCCTCTATTCCTATCGTGAGCGCACCACAGTAAGAACACAATTCCTCGAGGGTGATACGGTAGTATAGACGCGTTTGCAGTACGTTCACTAACTTCCTCTAACACCTCTTCTCTCAAAAAGAATGCGTTATATTTCTACATCTACCTAGTGAATCGTCCTATTTATGTCAGTATATAATCTAATCAATCATCACAGCAGGAAATGCTCTACAAAACTATATATATATATACCTTGCCATATACTAATGATGGATAGCATTGGTCTGACACTAATTATTATATTAAGGTGAAAACTTAATAATATTATTTTCAGATAGACTCGGTCACATATAACACGATACGAATATCCTCAGATACTATCTCTAAAATTCATGCTCTCACCTCACAATTAAGTATCTATTATCTCCTGCTGAGACAACAATACAAGGAACAATTAATAACATTCTTACAGTAACTAGATATATCTACCTCGTTGTATATCCACTCTCCTTAATAAGTTTGTCACTATGAACCACCATCCACTCAATACCGTTTGAAATAATGAGACTCCGATGAGGAATCACTAGCATACAGAACCTTCCCAATATTTAACCCACAAAAAGGAGAATATACGTTCAATCCCAAACTTAACAACATCTTACCACCACACCATTTTCAAAAATGTAAAAGCAAAATTTTTAAATTAAAAACTCTTTTCAGGAGTGGTCTAGTGACATATAGGACTTTTCTCTCTACGTGTGAACTTGTGACTTATCAATCTCTCACCTGAATGCTTGATTGTCTTCTCAGAGTGAGATAATTACTGCTGCACGGAGCGCGTCGCATGTCAAATCATATTTGGATACCAAGAAGAGTTTACGACCAGAGACTCTATTATCATTCCTTATGTATATATTTGTAGCTCTCCGTTTGTAGTGTAACGAAAGCGTTTTTATATTATTACTATTATATGCACGAAGAGTAAGGCTGTTGTATTTTTTTTCAACTAAATGATTATCTATTAAGTAATGGATACTATCATTGAGGTTGATTAATAGATATTCTGAATAGTCGAATTACTCAAACTCAGCGTATAGAGGATATATTACGTAATATAATATATGGTGATAGATTATATTATATATCATATCATCCGTAGATTCTTGTTCTTTAGTATTTACTATTCACTTTTTCAACCATCACTCTGAATCGCGTCCACTACTCCTAACTTCGATGGAACGGTAATGACTCATCGGAAGATTTACGTCGCATGTATTTTCTACCAGCGTGATACTATTTATCTGAGTAGCCTATCCTTCCTTATACTCTATCCTACCGTTGGGTGACTCGTCTGGAGAGCTTTTACCGGTACCTTCTCGGAAGACTCGTACTACTGCGCATTAACTGGCTCTGTTTATATTGGATTTGAAACTTTTATATATATAAGACTGATCAAGAGGATTAAATACAAAATATGAGCGGATGCTTTAGCTAGGTGAGTCACAATAGACATTTCGAACAGAGCGAGCCGGAAGATACATATCGGGAGATGACTTATTCACGACAGCGGAAAGTTTGTAATTATTTTTAGAGAATACATACTTATCGGGCTCGTTTTCGTCCTATTTCCATGCTGTCAGTCGATATCCTCTCCTCGTTTCTCGCTACTCTGTACATACAGCCAATACTATTTAAATGATATGATTTGTAAAAAATGTAGATACGAAGACTTCCTTTTGAGTATTTTAGATACGCGTAACAGGAGCCAGGGATACAAGGTATGCTGAATGGTTAGCAGTGTTAATATTGTGCTCTCCGTCCGGTACTTACGTTAGATTGATAACTACGGAATACGGGCAGACGTTTTGTCACGCAAGCATATCGCGTTGCATGAAACCGCTCAGTTTACTGTTGAGATCGATGCCTGTTTCATGACTTGAACGTGTCACGGTGTAAATTGCTTCTGCATATCGCACATTCGTCGTTAATTTTGTATCTATGGCGGTAGGATGCCTATGCGCTATGGAGTTCGTCAAAGGGCCCCCCGTTATAATTTAAAAACAACATTTTTTCTTGAGATCGAAATCAATCCGACTCTTTTTCGGCACGCTCACCTAGACACGGTGGGAATCTGCTAATGTTTCGTCGTTTCCCTCTTCAGACGCGTTCTCGGTGGCCGCCATTTCTCGCCCCGCCTCCAGAAACGTCGGTCTCACGTAGGTCACGTAAGCGTCCAGGGCGATTTTCAATGTGTGAGTTAACATGATTATATACTAGGTATTGATTTAAGCGTGAGACCTGTACTCAATACATTGTATGGAGTTTTTGCATGTTTGCATGGCAGATTGGATAAGGGTGTAAAGATTTTTGAGTCAGTCCAATGATTCGACATGAACCGGATGCGAGAGCTTATCAACATCGAGTGCTACGGATTTCGTTCAGTAACTTGGCTCATGATTTCTTAGCTATTAGTGGTACTGCCTACCATTCGTCAAGATTGAACATTATAATGCCGGACCTCCACCGAGGACCACGGCCAGAAGCTCAAAAATATTACGATGATTTCTTTGTATGCTGGTGGCGTGTGTACATCGTTGAGTTAATTCATCCCGTTGACGGATTCTTCAGTTTCCGGCGTTGAAAAAAGAGATATGTCTGATACATCTATGCATAACTTCGTCGAGAATTCATTTACGTTGTCACTCCCTTGACATATTCTTTTCTGTTACTGCTGCTGGATACGACGTTTCTCATTTTCCGCACAGCGTAGTATTCAATTTGATAAGAAAACAAGCAGTAGTAATTCCTGCTTTATCAAGATATTTTTTCACTCAATCAGAATATGATATGGAGGTCGATAACGCTTTAACTTCTGCATCATCAGATTTCCAGAAAGATTTTACGCAAATCCGATACGTGTTAATCTGAGAATGAGTCATGGTGTTCGGAGCCGGAAAGCGTTGGTCTAT
>JABUQX010059920.1:17500-28665 GCA_015478945.1 Trachelipus rathkii | reverse complement strand
GGTCCCCTGGTATGAGCAAAGAAATTCAAAATATAAACTTAACATCGTTTGAAATTTTTACTATATTATTTGAAGTATAGCCACCGCGTGGGAATTACTAATTTTTAAACGTTAAACTGTTTTTTGGTAAAGCCGTTCTCACAACAACCGGCAAATCTCAGACAGAAGAAGGAAAAGGCGTCGAAGTTGAAGCAAGCAAATACAATTTACCTTCCTGAAGGAGTAATGAAAGAAAAATTGAACTCTTAAACGGTGATTACTATATGCGGGAAGAGATCTCAGTACCTGGAGACAGGAAATTGTTCTTTTTTATATATTTTATTTTTAAAGTACACTTCATGACTATAAACGGAATTGGTCTTGAAGACTTTAATGACAGCACTTAGGCGGAGTATATATATATATATATAGATATATAAGATCATAAGTATATTATATATACGGATATATACGATATATATATATAATATATATATACGTATATATATATACTATATATATATTATACTATATATATTATATATATAGTATATTATTATATTTATATTATTATTATTATTATGATTATTATTTTATTATTCATTATTATTATTATTATTATTAGATTAATTATTATATTATTATTATTTTGATTATTATATATATATCTTCCTTACTTCTCCCAAGACATGGCGGTAAGGTGCGGTGACATGCATCGGGAAAAAAGAAAAGTCAGTCTAGCTAGAAGAATATGACACCAAAGCTCGAAAAGATAAGCCCAGGGCCTTACTGCCCCCTAATATACAACTATTAGTGAGAACTCGTCGGCACTCAAGAAAATCCACCCTTAGAGCCTTCACGGGACCCGCGACGGACCTCACTATGCGGATATCGGTCAAGTGTAGGTTCATCCCGACCCAGGTGAGCCAAAACTATGCCCCCTCACAAAACTCCTCCATTCACTTCAATATTGCCACCTTTAATTCTCGCCCTTTGCCAAACTACACCTCTCTCTTCGACCATTACGTTCACGTGACTCAATTCCACGTTTTTCTTGGTCTTCCAGCGGTCGGATTCCCAACACACTCAACCACCTATCATCCTGCTTAACCAACCGACGGGTCATTCCATCCCTTCCATATGACCAAACCATTCAACGTACTCATTTATTCTCTCATTACACTTTCTTCACACACACATAAACTCTCTAATACGTCATTTCTGCAATGGTTTATCAATTCTTGTTCACACCTAACACGCCCCTAGATTGTCATAGCTGAACACTGTTGACTTTCTTAGATTATATTTTTATTCCAGACCATAGTCTTCACTACAATGCGATAACAACAGAACGGTAAACAACAACCCTCATTAAGACCCTAGACCACTCAAAGACTTAGTCCTTTACAGTCCGCCAGACGATTTAATTGCACCAGCCACCTTCCGCCATTCACAACTTTCCTAATTCTCTGTATCATCCCGGGTTCCCCTTTGCATCCAACATATATCCTAGAATATTTTAAAACTCACGACACTGATGTCCAGTGGCTCACCGGATATGCCAACATAAGTTCACACCGAAGACTGTCCCACTGACAACCATAAACCTGACTGTATCTACGTTACTCTTCAGACCCTTTCTTTTACACCCCCTGCCAAAATCCCTCATCCAATCCTCTCAAACTCTCTTCAATGTCGCCCCATCAAAAAAGATCAATCGGCAAGAGTAAGTAGGGCCTTGCCCTCAAAGCGTCTCTTCTATTCTCCAACATTGTCTTAACACCTGTCGCCCTGCCTCCCTGCCTCTAATTTTTCCAGTAAACCCCATCGGATATGACAGAACTGGAATAACCGAAGGAGAGGTAGGGAGGAGGAGCGCTGTCCCTGTGCCGGTGCCTGGGCGCGGCGCCTATTAAATTAAGCCAGGGGCGAGGCGTGTTGCAAGGACGTGGGCGGGATGGTGGGTGGAGGGGGTTCTTATGACTACGCACTGTTTACATCTGGCCATACATATATTTTTGATTGCTTGGATCAAGAGCCTGGAGACACCAACACCAAATGACTCATGCGAGACCTGACACACTTGCGAGGGCAGCTAGAGCTGGGGGGGCTGGGGGGGTGGCGCTTTATATTAATCGTATCATACGCCTGTCTGGCAATCCTATAAAATCTTACATAGTAATAGGTAGATACTTCTCTCTAGTATAGATAATATATATAGTATAGTATAGATATATAGATATATATATATATATATATATATATACATAATAGATATGATATATATATATATATACACTATAATATATTATTATTTCTTCTTCATCTACCTTTTGCTCCCCAAGACTGGGGGTAAGGTGCCTGACATGCATCAGAAAAGAAAAAGTAGTTAGAAGAATATGACAAAAATCGAAAAGAAAAGCCAGCCTTACCGCCCCCTCTCTGTACCATTAAATTTAATAAGAACTCGTTCGCAGTCAAGAAAAATCCCACTCTAGAGCTTCACGGGACGGCGACGGACCCCCACTATGGTAAATCGGCAATGTAAGGGTTCATCCCTTGCCACAGGTGACCACAACCATACCCCCTCACACAACCCCGCCATTCTTTCCTTTTATGCACCTTTATTCTCGGCCTGCTGCCAAACTTCACATTCTCTCCTTCAGACACTCGTTTACTGACTCAATCCACTTTTTCTTTGGTCTCCAGCCGCTCGTTGCCCAAAAACACTCGCCACATATACATTCCGCCTTAACCAACCGACTATTCATCATCCTTTCCACATGACCAATCAATCTCAACATACTTTCATTTAATCTCTCATTTACTCCTGTCTTCACACCACACAACTCTAAGATACGTTCATTCCTCATTTTATCAATTCTTGCACACACACCTAGCACGCCCCTAAAGATTGTCCATCTGAACAATTGAACTTAGATCTATACTTCTTATTCCAAACCATAGTCTCATATACATACGAAGTAACACAGGGTAACAACATACCCGCATGCAAACTCTAGCACCTCCATTACTTAGTCCCTTGTACATTCACCAACGTTTTAGAGTGTGCACCGAGCCACGCTGTCCTGCCATATCAAACTTTCCTACTACACTTCTGCATCATCCGTTCCCTTCTCACGTCCAACATATACCCTAAATATTGTGTATGAAAACTCAGAAACCAGGAAACTTTTTTCCAGTCTGGGGCTCACCATCTAAACAGAACTTCACACTGAGCGTGCCCTCACCACATGACCATAACCTACTCTTATCTACGTTTACTTTCAAAAACCCTACCTTTTACACACCCTGCCAAATCTCTCTACCAATTCCTTCAAACTCCTTCAGATTCGCCACAACAAACCAAATCATCAGCATATAATAGGTTAGGGCACCCTCCGACACTCATCCTCCCATTCTCCATCTCATTTAACACCATTTTCCTGCCACCCCCACCTCCAATTCTTTTCATAACCCCAATCCATATACAAATTGAAAAAAAACCAAGGGAGACATAAAACAACCCTGCCTCACTCCGCATTAATACTAAACAATCACTTTTGACACCATTTATTTTAACACACGCTTCACTTGCCTCACTATCGTCATACATTTTTGATTCCATTCACGAAATCCTACCTCTCAACCACCATTATATCACTAAACACCTGCCATAGAGCTTCCTATTAACCCTATCATACGCCGTTTTATATTAGTATATTATATATATATATATTAATATATATAGAAATATATATATTATATATATATATATATATATTAATATATATATATATTAAATATATAGATATATATATAATATATATCTATTATATAGTAGTATATATATATATAATATAGATATATATATATAGATATATTACTATATAGGTAGATATATATTATATATAATATATATATATATAGATATAAATATATATATATATATATCATATATATATATAAATATATAATATATAATATATATTTGTAAGACGTCGTTCCTCAAAAAATTGGAATTATAGGTCAACTGTACTTGCTTTGAAGCAGGGACTTTTACATTACGATAAAGACTCCGCGGCACTTAATGTATAGTGAGGATGGAATATACTGAATATCTGATTCCACTCACGAAGTCTGTTAGTATATATAAACTTCTCTTTAACCCTTATTTTTAATTCATTACAATCTAATTTGATTATCAAATATCTATAGTAGTTATAAATGTGTATAACTGTATATCGAACTTGTTGTTCCAATTTAATGAAATAACGAAGTTAATAACAATTCAGAAACCGATTTTGTAATTCGTATTTTTATTTTTAAGTTGTCAATTTCAGTGTGAAAGCAAATTAATATATATCTGTTCTTCTAGTAATAAAATGAGATTTGTAATTCATATATAAGAAATTCAATTACTTTCACCATAAGTGTTTTATATATTTATTATTTTTAAAATATAAAAGTATAGTTTTAAAAAAGTATATCAGTTGAATATTTAATTGTTTACTGTAAATTATCACTTTTAAATTTTTCTTCTTACAGCTTGTACAGGAAGTAGAGTTGGTTATGGAAATGAAAATTGCTGAAATGTGTGAAAAATTGAAAACCATCTGCAAAAAGGTGAAAAAGGAGATATTGCACAACATCTTGGCCCAGAGTTTTACAATTTATTTATAAAAGAGTATTCATCAATTCATTATATTGAAAGCAGTATATACTATGGACCTTGCTTATGGGTTCAGAGTACTTTTTCTCTTTGAAATTGTATTGCACAAGTTTCCGAGAAACAACTTGTTATATTTTAAAAATTTTGCATTCTTGAAGGCTCTGTTATTGCCTTTGGTGTATATTTTATAAGAAATTTATCTTACCCTCAAAGTTAGGGCAGTTTTTAGGGCTACTCCCATCTGCAATAACAAGCGAAAAATTTGGAAAATGTTTGCGGTCTGAAAAACTTAATTACATTTTGAACTCTGTAAACCTTTAAACATATATAAATTTTATTAAAATAGGAAGTAATTTTTTTTCATTTAAATATGAAAATTGTTAATTCTATATTTCTTTTACATATAATTATAACATTTTATAATGTAATTTTCACAGTTTTTTTTAAAGGAATATGAATAAGCTTTTCAACATTTGCTAGTCTCATTCGTAAACAATATTAATTTTATTAAAATTGTGAATTTTTTATTTTCTATTTTTCAATTTCTTTTATTAACTTTTTAGTTCCTTAATTAATATAACTTGCAAAATAGTTTGCTTGCCTTTTTTATAGATACGGTATTATTATTATTATTATTCATTATTATTATTATATTATTATTCAAGGATTGGAGAAGGTGCGTAACATGTACTGGAAAAAAGTATAGTAGAAGAATATGACGCAAGTCGAAAAGAAAGCCCAGCCTTATCGCCCCCTTTATAAAATAGCTTTAAGTGAGAACTCGTCGCAGTCAGAAAAATCTACCCTAGGGCTTCATGAATGTGCCGGGCACTCACTGTGGCACCTCGTCAATGTGGGGTTCATCCCATGGCCGAAGCCCGTAATCATACCCCTTACAAAACCCCCCCATTCACTCCTATTATGCACCTTTATTCTGGCCTAACTCGCATTCCTCTCCTCCAGGCATTCTTTTACTGACTCGATCTACTTTTTCCTCGGTTTCCCAGCCGGTCGATTCCCAACACTCATGCACCATCTGCTTAACCAACCGATTATCATCCATCCTTTCCACATTGACCAAAACCATGTCTCAAATTGTACTCTGTTTATTCTCTCATTTCATTCCTTTTTCACGAAAATTATTTTCCAGAATTATTATTATGTATTATTATTATTATTATATTATTATATTATTATTATTATTAATATATATTATATGATATTATCAAGATTGGGGAGTAATGTGCGAACATGCACTGGAAAAGAAAAAGTATAGTAGAAGAATATGACTCAAGTCGAAAAGAAAGCCCAGACCTTATCACCCCCGTTTCCCTCCATACGCTTAAGTGAGAACTCGTCGCAGTCAGAAAGATCCTTCATGGCTTCATGAATGTGCCGGGCACTCACTGTGGCACCTCGTCAATGTGGGGTTCATCCCATGGCCGAAGCCCGTAATCATACCCCTTACAAAAACCCCGCCATTCACTCCTATTATGCACCATTATTCTCGCCTAACTCACATTCCTCTCCTCCAGGCATTCTTTTACCGACTCGATCTACTTTTTCCTCGGTCTCCCAACCGGTCGATTCCCAACACTCATGCACCATCTGCTTAACCAACCGATTATCAGCCATCCTTTCCACATGACCAAACCATCTCAATTGTACTCTCGTTTATTCTCTCATTCTTTCCTTTCTTCACGAAATTATTTCCAGAAATTTCGCAGAAAATACAAATAAATAATTTAAATGCAAATTTATATTAAGAAAATTTCATTGTAATAATTATTTTCCATTTAAATGTAATGTATAAACGCATTGTAAAAAATAAATTTACTTCTTTTATTATTATTTTGCTATAAATTATAATAAAAAATAAATGTTTAGAAAAAAAAATTTATATATATATATAATAATAATAATAATAATAATAATAATAATAATAATAATAATAATAATAATAATAATAATAATAATAATAATAATAATAATAATAATAATAATAATAGTAATAATAGAAATAATAGCAAAAATAATAATAATAATCATAATAACAATAATAATAATAATAATAATAAAAATAATAATAAGCAATATAATAAATAATAATAATAATAATAATAATAATAATAGATTAATAATAATAATCATAATGGAGAATAATAATAATAATAATAATAATAATAATAATAATAATAATAATAATAATAATAATAATAATAATAATAATAATAATAATAATAATAATAATAAATAATAATAAAATATAATAATAATAATAATAATGAATGAATAATAATAATAATAAGTAAACAATATAATAATAATAGATAATAAATAATAATAATTAATAATAATATAATAATAATAACAATAATAATAATAATAATTATAATTTGAATTATTTATTTGTATTTTCTGCGAAATTTCTGGAAATAATTCGTTGGGAGATTTTTCATTTCCCATCGAAGAGTGTTGCGGGGATTGCTGCGTAGGACCATCGAAAAAAAATCGTCTGGGACAGATTGGAAAGTCCCAACGAAACCTCGATGGGACAACTGGCCATTTTGTCACAACGGAAATTTGTGGTCACAACGAAGTCCTAACAAAATCGTTGAGACATGCGGTGTGACATTGTTGCCAGTTGTCCCAACCATACGTTGAGAATCCGTTGGGACACTTTTTGCAGTGTATGAATGCAAATTTTTACACCTTTAGATTTCTTATTTATAACACATATAACGGTATAGCTAAGCCCGACTACGCTCTACTATTAAACTAGAGTGTAAATTATTTGGAGTTTTACAAAGAAAAAACCTCAAACACTTGCCTAAATTACCAATGCTTAAAAATTATTACATGAAACAAATTTAGTATGAATACTAATTTTTTGTAATTTTAAATTTCTTTGCTATAACACATAAAACGATGAACCTAAGCTTGACTACGCTTTATTGCTACACCAGAATCTAAATATTTTAGCGTTCTATAAAGAAGATACCTAAAACCCCTGGATCAATTACCTAGTTTAACAAAAAAGAAACCTCAAACACCTGCCTAAATTACCTCTTAGTCCAAATTATTATGTGAAACTGATTTAGTATGAATACTAATTTTTTACAACTTTAGATTTCTATGCAATAACATTTAAAACGATGTATCTAAGCTCAAATACGCTTTCTTGCAATATCAGAATTTTAACATTTAAGCGTACTACCAAGAAGATACTTCAAACACGTGCATCAATTACCTAGGAATTTAAATTATTCCATGAAATTCTTCTAACATGAAAACTTATTTTTACAACGTTACATATCTTTGTTACTACACATATGACAATGTACCTATGTTCTTATGTATTAATGTACCTATGCTTAAAAATTATTTCATGAAATTGATCTAATATGAATGATAATTTTTGCAACTTTAGATTCTTTGTTATAACACATATAACGGTGTAGCTAAGCACGACTATGCTCTATTATTAAGCCAGAATATAAATTATTTAGAGTTCTACAAGGAATAAGAAACCTAAAACACCAGCCTAAATTAATTGGAGTCTAAATTATTACATGAAACTGATTTAGAATGAATACTAGTTTTTCCCAACTTTAAATCTTTTTGTTATAACAAATAAAACGATGTACCTATGCTCGACTACGCTTTGTTGCTACACCAGACTGTAAATTTTATAGAGTTCTACAAAGGAGATACCTCAAACACCTGTCTAAATTACCAAGGAATCCAAATTATTACATGAAACTGATGGAATATGAAAACTAATTTTTACTACGTTAGATATCTTCGTTACACACATATAACAATGTACCTATATTCTACAACGCTTTACTATTACAACATAATGTAATTTCTTTAGAAATCTACAAAGTAAATACCTCCCACACCTGCCTATATTTCCCAAGATTCTAAATTATTTCATGAAACGATCTAATAAGAATACCAATTTTTAAACTTTATTTTTCTTTGTTATTACCCATATAACAATGTAAATACGATCGACTACTCTTTATTATTACGTCTGAATTTAAATTTTTACTTATTCTACAAAGTAGAAATCTAAAAGACTTCCATATTATTCCATATTATTAGGTGAAACTGACTTTAAATGAATGCCAATTTATTTGTGATAACACATATAGCGGTGTAGCTAAGTGCGACTACGCTCTATTATTAAACCAGAATGTAAATTATTTAGAGTTTTATAGAGAAGAAACCTCAAAGACCTGCCTAAATTACCTAGGAATAAAAATTATTAAATGAAACAGGTCTAATTTGAATACTAATTTTCACAACTTTAGAAACCTTTTTTATTAGCCATATAACAATGTACCTATGTTCAACAACGCTTTACTAAAACACCAAAATGCTATTCTTTTAGAATTCAACAGAGTAAGTACCCCAAACATCCCAAACACCTGCCTAAATTTCCCAAGAGTCTAAATTATTACGTGAACTGATCTAATATGAATATTAATTTTTACAATTTTAGATTTCTTTGTTATAACACAAAAACCAATTCGCCTAAGTTCGGAGAGAGAGAGAGAGAGAGAGAGAGAGAGAGAGAGAGAGAGAGAGAGAGAGAGAGACGAGAGAGAGAGAGAGAGAGAGAGAGAGAGAGAGAGAGAGAGAGAAGAGGAAGAGAGTTATTATCACACCAAAGTGTACGGTTCAGCGAATTCTACAAAGTAGATATCTAAAACACTTCCCTAATTACCTAGGATTCTATATTATTAAATGAAGCTGATCAAATATGAATCATAATTTTTACAACTTTAGATTTCTTTGTTATAGCAAATATAACGGTGAAGTTAAGCCTGACACTCTATATTTTTAAACCAGCGTGTAGAGAATTTAGAGTTTTACAAAGAAGAAACCTCACACACCTCCGTAAATCACCTGTATGAATACTAATTTTTAACAATTTTAGATTTCTTTGGTATAATTAATAAAACGAAGTCCTAAGCTCTAAAACGCTATATTGCTACACCGGAATGTAAATTTTTTAGAGTTCTGCAAAGAAAATACCTCAATCACCTGCCTAAATTTCCTAGAAATAAAGTTTTTTATATGAAACTGGTCTAATATGAATACTAATTTTTACAACGTTTGATATATTTGTTACTACATATATAACAATGTACCTATGTTCGACAACACTTTAATATTAAACAAGACGGCAATTTTTTAGAATTCTACAAAACAGATACCTCAAACACCTAAATAAATTTTCCAGGGATCTAAGTTATTACATGAAACTGATCTAATCTTAAAACAAATATTCACAACAACTTTAGATTTCTTTGTTATAACACATATAACAATGTAACTAGGTTCGACTGCGCTTTATTATTACACCAGAATGTAAGGTTTTGCGATTTCTACAAATTAGATATTTAAAACACTTGCCTAAAATACCTAGTATTCCATATTATAACGTAAAACTAATTTAATATAAATGCTAATTTTCACAACTTTATACTTCTTTATTATAACACATTTATAACGGTGTAGCTACGACCGACTACGCTGTCTTAATAAGCCAGAATGTAAATTATTTAGTTTTAAAAAATGAAAACCTCAAACACCTGTATAAATTACCTAGTAGTACAAATTATAACATGAAATTGATTTAGAATGAATATAATTTTTTACAACTTTTAGATTTCTTTCTTATAACACATACAACAATGTACCTACGTTCGACTACGCTTTATTACTACATCAGAATGTAAGTTTTTGCAAATTGTACAAAGTAGATGACTAAAACACTTGCCTAAATATACCTAGAATTCCATATTATTACGTGAAACTGATTTAATATGAATGAATATTTTTACAACTTTAGATTTCTTTGTTATATCACATATAGCGGTGTAGCTAAGCACAATAATAATAATAATAATAATAATAATAATAATAATAATAATAATAATAATAATAATAATAATAATAATAATAATAATAATAATAATAATAATAATAATAATATAAATAATAATAATCTAATATATAATAATAATAATAATAATATTATTAATAAACATAATAATAATAATATAATATAATTTAATAATACAAATATAATAATAATAATAATAAATAAAATGATAAACAATATTCATAATAATAATAATAATAATATAATAATAATATAATAAATCATAATAATATCAATAATAATAATATAGAATAATAAATATAATAATATAATATTATAATATATTAATAATAATAATAATAATAATAATAAATAATTATAAATAATTAAACTATAGAAATAATAATATAAATAATTATGATTGTTGTTAAAGTGGTGGCTGATAGTATAATAATAAGTATTAATACTAATAATAAAATAATAATAATAATTATGATTAATACTAATAATAATAATAATAATAATATAATATAAATAATAATAATAATGGTAATAATAATAAGATATAATAATAATAATAATAATAATAATTAATAATAATTAATAATAATATAA
>JABUQX010059920.1:0-12500 GCA_015478945.1 Trachelipus rathkii | reverse complement strand
TTATTAAATATTTATTAATTTATTTATTCATTATTTATTATTATGTTGATTATATTATTACTTATTATCATTATTATAAATATTTATTATTATTATTATTTTATTATTATTCTATTAATATTATATTATTACTATTATTATTATTTTTATTATTATTATATTATTATTATTTATTATTATATTATTATTATTATTATTATTATTATTTTATTATTATAATATTAATTCATTATTATTATTATATATTTATTATTATTATTATTATTATATTTATTATTATTTATTTTTTTTATTTTATTATTATTATTACTATATTATTATCTATTATTTTATTATTATTATTTTATTATTATTATTATTATTATTTTATAATTATTATTATAATTCATTCATTCATTCATTATTATTATTATTTATTATATTATTATTATTATTATTATTATTCTTTATTATTTATTATTTATTATTTTTATTATTTCTATTATTTTATTATTATTATTATTATTATTATTATTATTATTATTATTATATTTTATTATTATTATTATTTTTATTATATATTTATTATTATTATTATTATTAAAATATTATTATATATTATTATCTATTATTATATATTATTATTATTATTATTTTATTATTTATATTATTATTAGTATTATTCATTATTATTATATTATTATTATTAATTCATTATTATATTTATGATTATTATTATTCTTATTATTATTATTCATTATTATTATTATTAATTATGTTATTATTATTATTATATTATTTATCTAATTATTAATATTATTATGTATTATTATTATTATTATTATGAATATATTATTATATTATTTATTAATTATTATTATTTTAATATATTATTTATTATTATTAGTTATTATTCATTATTATTTTATTATTAATTATTTTATTATTATTATTATTATTATTATTATTATTATTATTCATTATATTTTATTAGTATTTTTATTATTATTTATATCATTATATATTATTAGTATTATTATTATTATTATTATTAATTATTATTATATTATTTAATTTTTATTATTATTATTATTATTATATTAATATTATTGTTATTATTATTATTATTATGCAATTATTATTATTATTATGATTATTATTTTATTATTATTATTATTTTATTATTATTATTATTATTAATTTTTATTTATTATTATTATTATTATTTTATTATTTATATTATTATTATTATTTTGCTTATTATTATTTATTATGTATTATTATTATTATTATTATTATTATCTCATTATTATTTATTATTATTATTATATTATTCTTAATTATTATTATTATTATTATTTTATTATTAATATCTATCTATTTATTATTATTATTTTTTTTATTATATATTATTTATTATTTATTCATTATTATTATTATTGATTATATTATTATTATTATTGTAACCTCATTATTTATTATTATTATGATTATTTTTATATTATGTAATTATTATTATTATTATTATTATTATGTATTATTATTATATTATTATTATTATTATTATTATTATTATTATTTTATTATTATTATTTATATGATTATTATTATTATTATTATTATTATTTCTATATTATTATTATGTATTATTTTTATTATGATGTATTATTCTTATATTATTTAATTATTATTATTATTATTATTATTATTATTATTATATATTATGATTATTATTATTATTATTATTATATTATTAATATTATTATATTTATTATCATTATTATTATTTTTTATTATTATTTATTTTATTAGTTATTATTATTTTATTTATATTCATATTATTAATTTTATTATTACCTGTATTATTTATTATTATTAATGATTATTTACTATTATTATTACTATATTTATTATTATTATTATATCATATTTAATTATTATTATTATTATTATTATTTTATTATTAATTATTATTATTAATATTATTCATCAAATTATCCCAAGCATTTACATTTTATATTATTAATATCATTATTTTTATTATTAATATTACAGTATAAACTTATTACTATTATCTATTATTCATTATTATTTTATTATTATTATTATTATTATCAATAAAGATCCAAAATCTCAACCAGAGAAAACGAATAGACACCATTAAAAAGATGCAAATGATCGATACAACAAACTTCCACTTAAATGTTCAAAAAACTTCATTAATTCTTAATTAGCAATTAATACTATAAACTGATCAATTCAACATAAAAATAAAAAGGAGTTGAGCTGCGAAAAAAGACACATATGGCAAAATACTTTGGGGTAATAGGTGATGAAAAATTAAAATTTAAGAACCATATTAAAACAGTTAGTTGAGTAAAACCTAGCAAGTACATGTATATATTAGTCAAATTAGCAAAATACATTCTAAAGTTGAACAAAAGATTAGATTCATACTTAATCATTCATGTAATAATTTTGGACTCCGGTAATTTAGGCAGTGTTTGAGGAATCTTCTTTGAAGAACTCTTTAAAATTCTTACATTCTGGTTTTGTAGCAATAAGATCGTATCAGCTTAGGTATATCGTTTTAAAGGTTATAACAAAGAAATCTAACTTAAAAACTTTCAATGAAATCCAAATATCTGCCAACATTTTTAGTCCTAGCTAATTTAGGCAGGTGTTTTGAGGTATCTCCTTGAAGACTCTAAAATACTTACATTCTGGTTGGTAGCATAAAGCAGTAGTCGGAGCGTTAGGTATATCGTTGAAGGTGTATTAACAAAGAAATGTTAAAGTTGAAAAATTTGCATTCATATTAAATCACTTACATGTAATATTGGACTCCTAGGTTATTTAGGCAGGTGTTATTTGAGGTATCTTCTTTTGAGAACTCTAAAGGTTACTTACATTTTCTGGTTTGAGGCAATAAACGTAATCGAGCTTAGGTAGATCGTTTTAAGTGTTTTAACAAAGAAATCTAAGTTGAAAAAATTAGCATTCATTACTAAATCACTTTCATGTAATAATTTGGTATCCTCCTAGGAAATTTATGCAGGTGTTTGAGGTATCTTCTTTGAAAGAATCTAAAATACTTACATTCTGGGTAGCAATAAAGCGTAGTCGAGCTTAGGTATATCGTTTTAAGTGTTATAACAAAAAAACTAAAGGTTGAAAAATTAAGCATTCATACTAAATCCTTTCATGTAATATAATTTGGACTCTTAGGTAATATATCTAAAGAGGTGTTTGGACGGTATTTTCTGTGAAAATCTAAAATACTTAACATTCTGGTGTAGCAATAAAGCGTAGTCAGCTTAGGTACATCGTTTTAAGTGTATTTATAAACAAAGAAATCTAAAGTTGAAAACTTAGTCATCATCCATACTAAATCACTTTCATGAATTAATTTGGACTCCTAGGTAATTAGGAGGATGTTATTGAGAGTATATCTTCTTAAAAGAACTCTAAAATACTTACATTCTAGTGCAGCAATAAAGCGTAGTCGAGTTTAGGTACATCGTTTTAAGTGTCTATAACAAAGAAATACTAAAGGTGGAAAAAAATTAGCATTACATACTAAATCACTCTTCATGTAATAATTCTGGACTCCATAGGTATTTAGGCAGGTGTTTGAGGTATCTTCTTGAAAGACTTCTAAACTTAACATATTATATCATTATATTTTTTTTTTTATTATTATTATTATTATTATTATTATTATTATTACATTATTATTAATTATTATTATTATTATATTATTTTATTATTATTATTATATTATTTATTTTTATTATTATTATTATTATTATTATTATTATATTATTAGTATTATTATTGTATTTATTTCTATTATATTATTATTTTTATATTATTATTATTATTATGGTTATTATTATTATATTATTTATTACTATTATTAATATTATGTATTAATTATTGTTATTATCATTATTTATGTTTTCTTATTTTATTATTTTAATATTATATATCATTAATTAATTATTAATTTTATTATTATTATTATTATTATTATTATATATTATTTATTATTATTATTTATTATTATTATTATTATATTATTATTAATCATTATTATTTATTGATTATTTATTATTATTATTATTTTTTTATTATATTATTATTCATATTTATTATTGTTATTCATTATTATTCATTATTATTATGATATTATTATTATTTTATTATTATATTATATTATTTTATATTATTATTATTATTATTATTATTATTATATTAATTTATTACTTATTATTATTATTATTATTGATATTTATTATTCATTAATATTTTTATGAATTATATGAGAGTATTGTTATCAATCTTATTATTTATTTTTTTAAGCATTATTATTTCCATTTATTTATTTATTATTACTTATTATTTATTATTATTATATATAATTATTATTATTTATTATTAATATTTTTATTATTATTATTATTATTATATATTATTATTATTTATTAATTATTATTATTATTATTATTATTATTGATTATTTATTATTATTTTATTATTATTATTATTATTATCAATAAAGAATCCAAACAATCCTACCAGAGAAACGGATAGACACATTAAATAAGAATTGCCAACATGGATCAATTACAACAAACTATTACAATAAATTACAAAAAATTTCATACATATTGATTTAGACAATTAAACTAAACTGATAATTTCAACATAAAAATAAAAGGAGTTGAACTGAAAAAAGACACATATGCAAAAAATAATTTAGGCAGGAGTGTTTGAGGTATCTTCTTTGAAGAACTCTAAAATACTTACATTCTTGGTTTGTTAGCAAAAAGACGTTAGTCGAGCTTACGGATAATATCGTTTAAGTGTTATACAAGAAATGTAAAGTGAAATAGCTTTCATACTAATCACTTTCATGTAAAATTTGGACTCCTAGGTAATTTAGGCAGGTGTTGAGGTATCTTCCTTGAAGAACGCTAAAATACTTACATCCTGGTGTGTAAAATTAAAGCGTAGTCGAGCTTAGTTATATCGTTTTAAGTGTTATAACAAGAAATTTAAAGTTGAAAAATTAGCATTCATACTTAATCACTTTCATGTTAATAATTTGGACTCCTAGGTAAATTTAGGCAGGTGTTTGAGTATCTTCTTTGAAGAAGTATATCGTTTTACTTACATTCTGGTGTAGCAATAAGCGTAGTCGAGCTTAGGAATATCATTTTTTAGGTTCTATAACAAAGAAATCTAAGGTTGAAAAATTGGCATTCATACTAAATCATTTCATGTAATAATTTGGACTCCTAGGTAATTTATGCAGGTTTTTGAGGTATCTTTCTTGAAGAACTCTAAAATACTTAATTTCTGGTGTAGCAATAAAGCGTAGTCGAGAATACGTTTTAAGGGTTATAACAAAAAAATCTAAAGTTGAAAATTAGCATTCATACTAAATCACTTTATTGTAATAATTTGGACTCCTAGGAATTTAGGCAGGTGTTGAGGTATCTTCTTTGAGAACTCTAAATTTACTTACATTTGGTGTGCATATAAGCGTAGTCGAGCTTAGGCATATTGTTTTAAAGTGTTATAACAAAGAAATCTAAAGTTGAAAAATTTAGCATTCATTCTAAATCACTTTCATGTAATTAATTTAGACTCTAGGTATTTTAGGGCAGGTGTTTGATGTATTTTTCTTTGAAGAACTCTAAATACTTACATTCGTGTGCCAATAAAGCGTAGTCGAGCTTAGTATATCGTTTTAAGTGTTTATACAAAGAAATCTAAGTTGAAAAAATTAGCAATTCTACTAAATCAACTTCATGTAATAATTTGACTTCCTAGGTAATTAATGCAGCGTGTTTGAGGTATTTCTGAGAAGAACTCTAAAAATACTTACATTCGGCTGTTAGCAATAAGCGTAGTCGAGCTTAGGTACATCGTTTTAAGTGTATATAACAAAGAAATCTAAAGAGTATGAAAAAATTAAGCATTCAACTAATCACTTTTACTGATTACATTTTAAGGATCTAGGTTAATTGAGGCAGGTGCTTTAGAGGATATCTTCTTTAAAAGAACTCTAAAATATTCATTCTGGTGTAGCAATAAAGCGATGTCGAGGGTATATCGTTTTAAGTGTTTTAACAAAGAAATCTAAAGTTAAAAAACTTAGCATTCATACTAATCACTTTCTACTGTAATAATTTGGACTCCTAGGTAATTTAGGCAGGGTTTTGAGGTTTCTTCTTTGAAGAACTTTAAATTACTATTATTATTATTATTAATTATTTTTTATTATTATTCATTTCATTATTATTATTTATTATTTTATATATTATTATTATTATTATTATTATTATTATTATTTATTATTATTATTTTATTATATTTTATTATTATTATTATTATTCATTATTATTATTATTATCAGTTTTTTATTATTTCTATTATAATTATTTATTTATTATATTATTCATATATTATTATTTCTATTATTATTTTTTTTATTATATTATTTATTATATATTATATATATTTATAGTATTAGCCTTATTTCTTGCGTACTATGTATTTATTATTAATTAAATTATCATCTGTGACTGATCTATTAATATATATAAACTATCCTTATTATTATTATTTTATTCATTTATTATTATAACTATTATTATTATATAATTTTTTTATACAAGTATTTATATTTATTATTATTAATTTTTTATTATTATTATTATTATTATTATTATTATTATTATTATTATTATTATTATTATTATTATTATTTTATTATTATTATTATTATTATTATTATTATTATTATTATTATTATTATTATTATAAATAAACAGTTTTATTAATATTTTTCTTTATTATTATTTTATGGTTATTTTTATTTAATCTATATTAATTATTATTATCATTATTCATTATTTCTATTATTATTATTATTATTATTATTATTATTATTATTATTATTATTATTATTATTATTATTATTATTATTATTATTATTATTATTATTATTATTATTATTATTATTATTATTATTATTATTATTCATTATTATTATATTATTATTTAATTATTATTATTATTATTATTATTATTATTATTATTATTATTATTATTATCAATAAAGATCCAAACATCCTACCAGAGAAAACGATAGACACATTAAATAAGATTGCAACATGGATCGATTACAACAAACTTACACTAAATGTACAAAAAAACTTTATACATTCTTATTAGCAATAAAACTATAACTGATAATTTCAACATAAAAATAAAAGGAGTTGAACTGAAAAAAGACACATATGCAAAAATAATTTAGGCAGGTGTTTGAGGTATCTTCTTTGAAGAACTCTAAAATACTTACATTCTGGTGTAGCAATAAAGCGTAGTCGAGCTTAGGTATATAGTTTTATTTTATAACAAAGAAATGTAAAGTTTTAAAAAATTAGCATTCATACTAAATCACTTTCATGTAATTAATTTGGTCTCCTAAGGTAATTTAGCAGGTGTTTTTGGGGGTATCTTCTTTGAGAACCTTAATACTTACATTTACTGGTGTAGCAAATAAGCGTTATAGCTCGAGCTTAGTATATCGCTTTTAGGTGTTATAACAAAGAATCTAAAGTTTAAAAATTAGCATTATACCTAATCAATTCATTGTAATAATTGGACTCCTAAGAATTTAGGGGTGCTTTGGGTATCTTTCTTTCGAAACTCTAAATACTTACATGTTCTGGTGTAAACAATAAAGCGTAGATCGAGCTTAGGTACTCGCTTATTTAAGTGTTTACAAAGAATCTAAAGTTTTGAAAAATTAGATTCATGACTTAATCATTTTCATGTAATACAATTTGGACTCCTAGGTAATTAAATCAGTGATTTGAGTATTTCTTTGACAGAACTTCTAACATTACTTACATTCGGTGTAGCCAATGAAGCGTAAGTCGAGTTAGTATATCGTTTTAAGTGTTATAACAAAGAAATCTAAAGTTTGAAAAATTAGCATTATACCTAAATCAACTTTCAATGTAATAATTTTGGATCCTTAAGGAACGTTAGGCAGGGACAATTCTTGAGGTACTTCTTTAAAGACTCTAAAATACTTACATTTCTGGTGCTTCTGATGTAGCAATAAAGCATAGTCAAGCTTAGGTATATCGTTTTTAAGTGTTAAACAAAGAAATCTAAAGTTGAAAAAAAAATTGATCATACTAAATCACTTATCATGTAATTAATTGCATCCTAGGTAATTTAGGCGCGTGTTTTGACGATTATTTTCTTTGAAGAACGTCTAAAATCACTTTACGATTGTGGGTTGTAGCAATAAAGCGCAGCGAGCTTAAGTTATATCGTTTTAAGTTTATAACAAAGAAATCTAAGTTGAAAAAAATTAGCATTCATCTAAATCACTTTCATGTAATAAATTGGGATCCTTAGGTAATTTTAGGAGGTTTTGGAGGGTATTCTTCTTTTGAAAAAATCTAAAATACTTACATTGCTGTGTAGCAATAACAGGCAGTCGAGCTTAGGTTTATCGTTTTAGGTGTTATAAACAAAGAAATCTTAAAGTTGAAAAAATTAGCATTCCAAACTAAATCACTTTTCATGTAATAATTTTGGACCCTAAGTAATTTAGGCAGGTTTTGAGGGATCTTCTTTGTTAAGAACTCTAAATACTATACATTCTGTGTTGCTAGCAATAAAGGTAGTCGAGCTTTAGGTATATCGTTATTAAGTGTTATAACAAAGATCTCTAAAGTTGAAAAAAATTATCATTCATATTAAATCACCTTTCATGGTATTAATTTTGGACTCCTAAAATATTTAGGCAGAGTGTGTTAGAGGTATTTTCTTGAAAGAACTCTAAAATACTTACATTTGGTGTAGCAATAAGTAAAGCGTAGTCGAGCTCAGGTATATCGGTTTTAAGTGTTTTAACAAAGAAATCTAAGTTGATAAAAAACTTAGCATTCATACTAATCACTTTTCATGTAATAATTGGACTGCCTATGTAATTTAGGGCAGGTGCTTTTTGAGGTATCTTCCTTTTGAAGAACCCTAAAATACTTCATTCTGTGTATTTAGCAATAGAGCGTAGTCATAGTAGGGTTATCGTTTTAAGTTGTTATAACAAAAGAAATCAAATTTGGAAAAAAATTAGCAATTCATAATAAATCACTTTATGTATAATTGGGACTCCTAGGTATTTAGGCAGGTGTTATGAGGATATTTATCTTTGAAAGAATATAAATACTTACCATTATAGCATTGTCGCAATAAAGCGCAGTCGAGACTTGGTATATTCGTCTTTAAGTGTTATAACAAGACATCTAAAGTTGAAAAAATTAGCATCATACTTACTTCATTTTCATTGTATTAATTTGGACTAGCTGGTAATTAGGCAGGTGTATTTGACGGTATTTCACTTTGGAAGAATCTAAAATATTACTTTTGGTTGTAGCAATTAAGCGTAGTCGAGTTAGGTAATATCGTGTTATAAGATTGTTTATAACAAAAGAATCTCAAAGTTGAAAAAATTAGCATTTCATACGAGAAACCCCTTTCATGTAATAATTTGGCCACTCCTAGGTAATTTAGCAGGTGTTTGAGGTATCTTTAAAGAACTCTAAATTACTTACATTCTGTTGTAGCAGCATAAAAGCGTAGTCGAGCTTAGGGTTGTCGTTTTAAGTGTTATACAAAGAAATCGTAAGTTGAAAATTAGCATTCATACTAAATCACTTTCATGTAATATTTGGACTCCTAGGTAGTTCTAAGGGCAGGTGTTTCAGGTTCTTCTTTTAGAAGACACTAACAATACTTACTTTGGATTGTCAGCAAAGCTAGTCGAGCCTTAGGCGTATATCGTTTTAAGTGTCTGCTAGAACAACAGAAATCTAAAGTTGAAAACAATTAGCATTCATTCTAAATCACTTTCATGTAAAATAATTTGGACTTCTAGTTAATTTAGGCAGGTGTTGGAGTAATCTTCTTTGAAGAACTCTAAAATCCTTACATTCGGTGTAGCAATAAGACGTAGTCGAGCTTAGGTATATGTTTTAAGTGTTATGACAAAAAAAAATCTAAAGGTTGAAACAATTGCATTCTTCTAAATCACTTTCTGTAATAATTTGGACTCCTTAGGTAATTTAGGCCAGGTGTTTGAGGTTCTTTTTAAAGAACTTCTAAAACTACTTACCTTCTGGATGCTACAAACAAAGCTGTAGTCGAGCCTTAAGATATATACGTTTAGTGTTATAACAAAGAAATCTAAGTTTGAAAAACTTAGCATTCATACTAAATCACTTTCATGAATAATTTAGACTCCTATGTAATTTAGGCAGGTGTTTGAGGTATTTTCTTTAAAGAACTTTTCTAAATTACTACATTACTCTGGTGTAGCAATTAAAAGCGCGTAGTCGAGTATAGGTAGTATCGTTTTAAGGTGTTATGAACAAGAAATCTAAGTTGAAAAAATTAGCATCATACTAAATCCCTTTCATGTAGTAAATTAATTTGGATCTCCTAGAGTACTTAAGGCAGGTGTTTGAAGTATTTTCTTTGAAGAACGGCTAAAATCCTACATTCTGCTGTAGCAACAAGAATAGCGAAGCTTAGGTATATCGATTATTTAGTGTAAACAAAGAATCTAAAGTTGAAAAAAATTAGCATTCATACTAAATCACTCATGTTAATTAATTTAGACTCCCTATGCTAATTGGAGGTGTGGTTGCAGGTATTTTCTTTTGGACAAGAACTCTTAAACATACTTTCATTCTGTGTAGCAACTAAGGTTAGTCGAGCTTAGGTATATCGTTTTAAGTGTTATTAACAAAGAAAATCTAAAGATTTGAAAAACATTAGCATTCATTATAATCACTTTTCATGTAATATTTGGACCTCCCTGGTAATTTAGTCAGGACATGGGTTTGAAGGTATATTCTTTCTTTAAAGAAACTCTAATATACTTGACATCTGGAGTATCATAAAGCATAGCGAGCATCAGGCTCATATCGTTTTAAGTGATTATAACAAAGAATCCTAAAGGATGAAACAAAAATGCATTTCAATACCTAATCACTATTGTTTAAATAATTTAGACCTCCTAGGTAATTTGCAGGTGTTTGAAAGGTATTTTTTTTTTGGAAAATTCAAAATACTTAGAAATTCTGGCTGTAGCAATAAAGCGTAAGTCGGAGCTTAAGTATAACGTATTAAGTGTTCATATAACAAAGGAAATCTAAAGTTAAAAATTAAGCATTCATACTAAATCACTTTCATGTTAATAATTTGGACTCCACAGGTTAATTTTAGGCAGGTGCCTGTGAGGTATCTTTCTTTTGAAGAACCTAAATATTACATTCTGGATGTAGCAATAAGCGTAGTGGTTACGGATAGTATATCGTTTTTAGGTGTTATACAAAGAAATCTAAAGTCAAAAAAATTAGCATTCATACTAACACTTTCATGTAATAATTGGACTCCTAGGTAATTTAGGCAGGTGTATTGAGGTATCTTCTTTAAGAACAAATACTTACTTTCTGGTGTAGCAATATAGCGTAGTCGAGCTCAGGTAATATCGTCTTAAGTGTTATAACAAAGCAATCTAAAGTTGAAAAAATTGGCATTCATACTAAATCATTTCATGTAATAATTGGACTCCTAGGTAATTTAGGCAGGTTTTTGAGGGATCTCTGTTGAAGAATTCTAAAATACGTTACATTTCCTGAATCTGTAGACAATAAGGTAGTGCCGAGTTACGTATAATCGTTTTAACAGTGTTACTACAAAGATCTCTAAAAGATTAAAAAAATTATCATTTATACTAAATCACTTCATCCTGTATTATTGGACTCAAGGTATTTAGCGTACGTTGTCTTGAGGCATCCTCTTTTGACAGAAGAACTCTTAAAATACTTACTTTGCACTGCGTCTACAGATTACTATCAGCAATACAATAGCGTAGTCGAAGCCTAATGATATCGTTTTAACGTGTATATAACAAAGAATCCTAAAGTGTGAAAAATTAGCATTCATACTAAATCACTTTCATGTAATATTTCATCCTATGTAATTTAGGCAGGGGTCTTGAGGTATTTTCTTTGAAGAATGCTTAAAATACCTTACATTCTGCAGTGTACGCAATAAGCGTAGTCGCAGCTTAGTGTAATTACGTTTTAAGTGCTATACAAAGCAACTCTAAGTTGGAAAATTAGCACTTATAACTAAATCACTGTTTCAATGGAGCATAATCTGGACCTCCTAGGTATTAGGACAGGGTGTTTGAACGGTATTTTCTTTGAAGAACCTCTAAAATCTTACTTACTGTGTTGTAGCATAAAGATTAGTCGGCTTAGTATGATTTTTTTATGTATAACAAAGAGCTAAAGTTGAAAAAACTTGCATTATAACTAACTCACTTTCATGTAATCATTTGGACTCCTAGGTAATTCAGGCAGGTGTTTAAGGTATTTTTTTTTTTGAAGAAAATCTTTTCCCTTTTTTTTTTC
>JABUQX010059919.1:0-12500 GCA_015478945.1 Trachelipus rathkii | reverse complement strand
TGTTTTAAGGGCCTGGTGCAGGAGCCTGGTGTGGACCTGGTGTGGATCCGAGTTCAAAGCTGGTGTGTGGATCGTCAGTGCTATTTCTGGAGCTAGAGTTGAGCGGCTTGCGGAGTGATTCCGGAGCCCGGAGGTTGAACACCACTTAAAGAAGGAGTTGGCAGGTGCCGATAATAGCACTCCCTATAGTAAAGAAGAATTGGAGGGTGCCGATATAGCCTCCCTATAGTAAAAGAAGACTTGGAGGGTGCCGATATAGCACTCCCTATAGTAAAAGAAGTAGTGGAGGGTGCCGATATAGCACTCCCTATAATACCGAAGAATCTGAGGGTGCCTTGTAGCACTCACTACCATCCTGAAAATCGTAGTCTGGAGTGAGGTGTGGAACACCGTCATTGAAGTCACCGGCGTTTATGGTCTGAGTTGGAGATCTGCGGATCCAACACGTAAAGTTACGTAATAAACAAATTCCTTAATTACTTGTATTCTATTTATTTCAAGAAACATTGACTTGTATACAGTGATAAACATTAACGTGAATTTACAATTGTGTAAATATATATTGATAATATTTTGGGGATTTATATATATGTAGGTTTAATTATTTAGCTAGGTTAGTGAGGATATATAGGTGTCTTGATACTTTCTGGTATTATATTAATGAAAATTCTTATCTTGTGTTTTTCTCTCGACCTTCCCCACTAGAGACGTGAACCCTTTGCTTTGGCTCCGTTACCCTTCCGTCAGCACTTATGTGTGGCGACGGCAACAATATATGTAATATATTATATATATATAATTAAGTGTATAATATATAATAAATATATAATATATATATAATATATAGTATATATTAATATAATATATATAGTATATAATATAATATGTACTTTATTAAAACCATGTGCAATAAAAAGTTTAATCTTTGAAAGTTGGTAAAAACTGTTGAAATATTTAATGATGAACGGGGCTTTTTATAGAATATAGATTCGATATATTTTAAGCATTAAAATTGGTGAAAGTTTTCAGTAAATCAATTTTTACATCAAATTTTCTACAACAAAATTAATCAGCATAGGTATTTATTCTCAAATGAAAGAACACCTAACTTTCTTGTAAATTGAAAATTTTCAAAAATTAGTTTCATTCAATATTTAAAAAAAAAGTAAAAAAATTAATATAGAAATATATATAATATATATATATATACAATAATATATAATATATATAATTTATATAATATATATAATATATATATATATATATATATTCTTGGGAGTTCAGACTTAAGCATCATAAAATAGTCGAGCTTAACCAATTAACTCTATTTAAATTTGATGTATTTAAGAAAGTTTGAAAGAATGATATAGAGCCAGGACACTTTTTGTTATTTAAATTAATGAAACCGTGAGCTAGTATACAGCGACGCCGTGCATGCATTACAGCGCGCGCCGTACATACCCACGCTCCGCAACAACCAGTTCCTAAAAAATATTAATTCTTCTTTTTTCGCGCCGCAACAATAAAGGACGACAAACCTTCAGCGTAGTAAGCTTAAAAATTCCCTGTATAATGCAATAGTTGTAAATCTTTATTACATTTCTCATTATTAATGTGAAACATTTAAAAAATTCTTATCAGAAAAGTCCCTCAAATGAAATACTTCTGAAATCATTACCAAACCATTCCGATACTGATGTTATTATTACCCCCTGGTGTAATAAATAACCTATTATGATATACACATATATAAAGTATATATATTATAGTATATATATATAATATATATATATAATATTATATATATATTATATATATAGTTATATTAGATATTATATATATATATATATGATAATATGTGTGTTGTGGTGCTAGGTCATTTTGCTGTGTGGCTAACGTGTGTGTCATCTTCAAAATTAATTTTTTCAAATGCCAGTTATTTCTCAGTGTAGCTCACAAGGAATATATCAAACAATCTCCACATTTAATTCATTGTTTTAATTTCAGAAATGGATAAGAAAATAGAAAGTAATACTGTAAAATACTAAGAGAATCAATTCAATTATTATGAGCTAAAATGTATTAACGCTATCTCCGTGAATCGCCTCGCACAAATAGTAATAATATAATAATAATAAATGAAAATACATAATAAATAATGAATAATAATTAATAATAATAATAATAATAATAATAAAATAATAATAATAATAATTAATTATAATTATAATTATAATTTATAATAATAATAAAATAAAATAGTAATAATAATAATTAATAATAATAATAAAATAATAAATAAAATAATAAAGTAATAAATAATAATAAGAATAAATGAATAATAATAATAAGTAATTAATTAATCATAATAATAATTAAACATAATAAATATAATAATAATAATGAATAATAATAATAATAAATAATACATAGATATAATAATAATAATAATAAAGTAATAATTAATAATATATAATATTCAAAGGATTTAAAAAAATGTACATTGTGGTCGACCAAATAGCACTATCGAAATCCTCACAAGTGTTCCCTAACTGAGTGTGTGTCTTTTCATGAAGCGACTACAGGAAAAAGGTTATCGATGATATCATTTATGAGAAACGATAAAATCGGAAATGAGAGAAAGAAGAGAAAGAGAATGTTAAAATACAAAATATTTAATTCCAACTTTATTGGTCTCGTCCGGGAGAACGAAGAGTAAGCCGGAATCAAGGATTGTGATAGAAGACAGTTAACTTTATGCTCAAAGGTTTTATGGACAAAGAACTCAAGAAGCACCTTTACAAGATTTGTCGTCAACCCTTGAGCCAACCCATGGCAATAGTTGAAACTTTATAGAGATTTAACCAAACTGGAATTTCTAAAAACGGGAGGAAAATTTTTTCTATGACTGTCTCTCAAATCCTAGATTCAGTAGTTAGATTACTCTACTTGTACAACAGTATGAACACCTTTATATCTTTATTTTTTTTGCATTTCCTTTGACTTAATGATTATAAAAATACATTACAATATTCTGGCCTTTGATTTGCCTCTAAACAAGTTTAGGCCTCTGATCTTTTCCCATGAAGTAGCATTAACAATTAATCATATATATATGTTATATTAGATAGAATATATAGAAGGATATATATACTATATATATTATATATTAAATTTTATTTGATGTATTTTCTTGTAGATAATATAGATATATATATTAGGAGATAATAATATATATACTATTAATAGTAGAATATGCTACATATATAGTATAGATTATATAATATAAATATATATATAAGTGAGAAATATATATATACTATAACTATTATATGGATTGAAATGTTAGGATTATAAGGCCTTTGTGAATTAGCCCCACGCATCGATATTTGATTTATAGTTATTATCGATGTACTAAGGAATTTCGATCCTTTTAAAACATTGCCTAAAATATAAACATAGCTCGTATATCTTATTATTTATCTGTTAAATGAATGTAGGCTATAATAACCAAACCCTTTCACCAACTTTTCAATAATTAGACAAGTATTATTATATTTTTGTATAAGATATATGTTCTACTAGTGTGAGTTTGTAAAAAAACATAACTATAATATAGTTAAGATATATATATATTGTTAGTATTTTCATCACTAATAATTGCATTACGTGCTAACGAAATTATACAATGTGAAACATGTGATGGCTTGACTCAGAAGCTATTAGATATCTGATGGTTTGAAAGTTGAATTAAATTTTTAATTTACCACAAAATATTTAAGAGTTATATATTGTATCTTCAAGGAAAATGTAAACAACACACCCATATGACTAACTTTCTATCACTAAGTTATATATAAAGTATAAAAGAGTACCTATTAATGAAATCACAAACGATATAGAAGAGTGAATGATATTGTAGATTTCATCCTTAAAATATATTATATTATCTTAAAAAATAAAATTTAAATATACATTTAACACAACTATTCATTTTCTTTTAATAAAAAATAGCTGCAAATAATTTAGACTTTTTGTTCGAATATAAGAAAAAAATAAAAAATAAATTAAAATTAATATTTAAAAAATCAAGAATATTTTTATAGATTTCAAAATCGTAAACAAACTTGATAAAAATATAAATCATAAACAAAGTTGCTAAACTTATTAAAAAAAACCTAAAAAAAAAAACAATATAATAATCGTTTAAAATATCGATAGAAATATCCAAAAAATATTCGACGCGGCCAATTCAAAAAGGCCCTATATATAAATATATATATATATATATATATATATATATATATATAATATATATATATATATAATATATATAATATATATTTAATATATATAATATATATATATATATATATATATATATATATAATATATATAAAATATATATATATATATAATATATATGATTATATATATATAATTACAGATTTGCTTAATTATAAATAAAAGAATGTATGAGATAGTTTTTTTTTATAATTTTATTCATTTTATCTAATGATATAAAAGTGAAAAAGATAAAATTTGATCCGTTTTTCTTTAGTTTAAATATTGTTTCACACCATATGTGTGTGTTGTTACATAAGTAGTTAATATGCAGAAACTTTTATATTGAAATTTTCCAGCATACGCTTATATATATATATAAATATTATATATATAATATATATATATATAATAATATATATAAATATATATATATATATACCTATATATATAATAGTATATATATATATATATATATAATATATATTATAGAATATATATATATAATATTATATATATAATATACATATATATATATATAATATATATATAATATATATAATTATATATATATATAAAATAATATATATATATATATATATATATATATATATATATTTATATATAATATATATATATATATTATATATTAATACAGGGTATCAAAAACCTCTGGCGACAAACTCGGAGGGCTGAAAGAGCAAACGATAAGGAACAGTTATTGTTAAATAACCTATGTTGTATGAAGCTTCGTTTCAAAAGTTACGGACATGAGTTACACTGTTTATGTTGTGTGGAGCGTCGCATTTGTAGGGTTACCCGGACGAGTAGGTTACTCAATTTAATGTGTTTGTGCGTGCATACATGTGTGTACGCTTAACGTCCTTCGGAAACACGTTGCAATACCTTTACCTTGCCCAATTCATCGTTGGTTCAGTACAGTGTAGGCATCAATTACGAATGGATCACTACACTCTTCCCGAGGTAACCCGCCATGATAATGTGTTACGGTGCGCCGAACGGAAATTGAAGAGCGCACCTCATGTACCGGAACGGTTTTCAACAAAATCACCCCACAACATTAATGTTTGCTCGCCTTCATCAGCGTCTTCGAGATAATGGGACCCTTCGTCCCCGTTGCATTGGTGGAAGAGCGTAATACGAGGACTCCTGCGTTTAAAGAAGAGGTGCTTGGAGAGTCGCCAACGACCCGTCAACTAGCACACGCGCCATTGCCCATGCCGGGTTCAAATCAGTCGACTGTGGTTCGGGTCTTCCAAGAGCAAAGCCTCATGCATACCACCTACAGAAAGTACCAAGGGATTGGGCCAAACTACTTTCACCCCCGTTGCATATGACCGTGATACTGCAACGGAGCATTCGATAATCCGTGCCTTGCCTGCACATGTCTTTTACCGATGAAGCGTGCTTCACACGTGATGGCTCCTTCAACAGCAGAAACAGCCACATATCGGACGAGGACAATCCGCCCGCAATGTTCATCAGAGTTCACCAGTTAAATTTACCGTAAGTAGCTTTTGTGGAAATTCTTGGCATTATCTGCTACAGATACTGATCAGCAGCACACCGTTTGGAGAACCTGCGTACCTGCAACTACTCCAGAACACGCTTCCGCAGCTCATGGAAACATAACCCTTGCGACCCGCCAGAGACATGTTTTGTTCCAACACTCGTTATGGCAATTCCAGAAGCACGTCTCTACTACCACTCTAGTAACGGGGCGCATTGCTGAGACAGGATGCTTTCACTGACAATCTCTGAATAAGGAGAGATTGAGTGGGACCTTGTTCTTTTTAAGAAGACCTGTCCAAGACCGCCAAAACCCAAGACCGTCACACGACCCACACTGAGGAGTTGATTTCGCTCTCTGTTATAAAAGGGGACATTAGCTGTGTGTAATGAGAGCGATATAATACAATTTTTAACACCAACAGCTAATGAGAGAAGAGACTAGAATTCTCCATGCGATAGAGTATCTCTACTGCGATTGACCTGTAGTCAAGCGTTCATTATATCAGTGCGTGAGCCGATGTTCGGTGGTTAGCCGCAGATTGAGCACGATCATGGGTCACTCGGCGCGACTCGCAACCACATATATAGAACATCGAGTGTGTACCAGCAGATCCACTATGAGTAAGTACACCTTCCATAGCTAAACTCTCTCCCCTAATAAAAAATATTTCTCAATAATCTTATGGACGTACAATGGTTCTTTACAAACCTGCGAGTCACAAAAAACAAAACATACATATTAGTTTTATAGAACATAATAACTATCTTGTCATATTGTATACTCTCTACACAAAATCACGCTCACAGTAGATATACTATAGTATTTTACAGTTTGTACGCCAACTAACTATTAAACGATTAAATATCCAAATATATTAACTGGTTATCGAAGAGTTTACAGACAGCGACGCAAAACACATTCACCAACTGTTGATGTATTACGTTGATTATCACTTATTCACGCAGTATAAACTTCTTTATATAGAGACACGAAAAAACTCACACTGTATCCAATTTAGTTGCGATTTATTTTTTACAACAGATATAATCCCATTATGTTTCCTTCATGTTCAAGACACATTCACAAAATGAAGATTAGAGGATGCGACACAGAAGTGTGTTTAAGAGAAATTCCACCCTAGGAATTTAGATAATACTGTTAAATTTGTATTATGTGAGATTAGGTTTTATAATTTATATTTTTATAAATATTAAGGTATATAATGTGTAGTTTAAAATAACTCAGATATAAATATATATTAATATATATAAATATATTAATTATATATATAAGAATAATAATATATAATATATTTATATATATATAGTATATATATATTATTATCATAATATAATAAGATAGGTGTTATTCCCAATTGGGAGACATTTTTACACTTTTTTCCTTAGGTAATGCTGATGAATATATCACGGTAATGCGGATATTATTAATAAATATAATCATACTTATTCCTAAGTGGTCCTTGTACTAGACCGATGTCTGAAATGAGTATAATTAATTATCTAGAAATTCTCTATAAGCTAATTATTACTTTCAGCAGATAATTTATGATCACTCAACTATATATTGATGGAACGACCTTTAAAGCATATATATAATTAAGTATATTATATATATATATATAATATGATTATATATATATAGATATATATATATAATATATATATATAATATATACTATATATATTAATTATAGAATATATATATATATATAATATATGAAGATCCAATGCATAATACGATTCAGTCTTAAATTTAAGAGATCATTTGTAATCTTTTAATCACATGATAGATAATTGAGTTTAAATTAATTTTTTTTATTAGTTTTTGTTATTATTTATATTTTTATTATTTTTTTTTTTTTTATTATTTTTATTATTATTAGGCTTGGAACTTACCAACACTAATTGGAATGCAAAAGTTATTTATAGATTACTATTATCTGCTTATTTTTAACTTGTTCTATTAGTAATTTCTTCCCTCTATCATTTCTAACTTGGCATGACTCATAGATATCCATATTCCTTATACTATTATCAATATTTTTCAGGTCACAGACTTGACCCTCAAACTCTTTTGCATTCCCTACAAACTCTTCGCCAAGCCCCACCCTTTTGAAAAGTTATATATTATATATAATTAATTATATTATTAGTATATAGTATATATATATTATAATTAATATTAATATATATATATATATATATAATTAATATAACTATATATATATATATTATAATATATATATATATATATATATTATTATATATATAATTAATGCTTATTAGATAATTAATAAATTCTCAAATTTTATATCTTCAAAAACAAAATCTTCGAGCCTTTTCAGGTGAGAAAAGTATTTGTATCTCTTTATTTGTACGTAATATATATCATACATCACTAAGATCTATGAAAAGACGTACTTCACTAACTATTCATTAACAACTTGTTTTAAAGGTAGCATGCTAAGATAAGTATCCCTGTAGTGACTTTACTTAGCAATGATAGTCGAAAACTTTTATTAATAATATACCATCGCTACTACAAAACCAGTGGATCTATTTATCTTAGATATACTCCAACTTATATTTAATTCTACTTTTTGATATTTCATTATTATGTCATTTATGATTGATTACTTGACACACCACCTTATTTGTAAGAAGACTCTTCATTAACTTGCTAGAAGCCATAATATAAAAGAACGTTCATAGATTCTAAGCCAATTATATTATGTACACACTTCTAACAGTAATTAGGTAATTCGATGATCGGTATTCTTATCTGATTTTTGCTTTTATATGAGCTAGTTAATTATTTCTGTCCTTTATTTAAGCAGTAGCATTCTTCACATTAGGTATCTAAAATAATTTATTTAAACCCATTACTGTAAAAACACTATGGTTTCAAGAAATATTTTGTTTTATGTAACTAGATTTTAAAAGCTAATGCAATATTGCGTACATTATTTTGCAGAGTGTTAAAAATCTTATATAAATTAGTTAACGACACAACAAAGTATGAGTTGCATTATTATATGAATTCATACGGAATTAAAAGATTTCCCATCTGTACACAAGAATAAATAATATAATAATATAGATATATATATATATATTATTTTAGAGTATATATATATTCCTTAGTATATAAGTATATTAAATAATATTAGATATATTCATAGTAATATATTTTATTATTCATTTTGAGAACGGATACTTATTTTAATAGGTGAGTACAAAATAAATAATATATATATGTATTAAAAGGGATAGGCGAAGAAATAATAAAAAATGAAAACATATACATTTCATATTAATTGATCTGGAAAGATAGAAAATTACCCTAAATATGTTTTACAAGTCCATGAGTAATACATACTCGACAATATAAGTATATATATTTAATATTAATAATATATATTTATATATGTATATATATCATATATATTAGCTATGGTATAGTGGATCACATACACGTATTTCTCTAATAAATTTACATTAAGTATGAATACTATCGTTCTAATCCGCAAAAAAAAAATATAACGGATAGTGCAAAAAATTGGGAATGCGGAGTATCCTGACTATAACTCATATCTTTAAATATTATATAATAATATATTAGATAGTATATATATATATATAATATATATTAATTAGATATATATATATATTAAGAGTTATATAATATATATAATAAATAAATAAATATAATATTAATACATCATTATATATATATATACTACTATAAATAATTAAAACAAATATATAATAATATATATATTTTAACAATATCAACTCATAATATATATATAATACATTTAATTAAATATTTACATAATTTATATACTACAAAATATTAATATTATATTATACTTAATCAAATTTATATTCATTCTCTTAATAACAAATATACATATTATATATAATAATATATTAATAATTAATAATATTTAATATATATATTATTAATATATATATATATAATATATATTAATATAATATTATAATATATATATAGATTAATATATTTTAATATATATATTATATATTAAAGTTTGTTATTAATATATTAATATATATATATATATAATATATATATATATATAATTATATATATAATAATAATTATATTATATAATTATTATATATTAATAATAATTAATTTATAATTGTCATATGACAGAGTCCGCATCGACTTCATTTGCGAGTTCTATGTAAATAAAATCTAATTTCTGATGTCATAGGGATTATAATCTCTACTGATTTAGTAAGATAAACACGATCTTTTACCTTACATATAGTTCTCTAAACGATTCAATTATTGAAGACAATTAATATATATACAAGGAACTGAATAAAGTGAGCTATTTGATGAAAAAAGATCTATATATAGAAATATATTATTAATAATATTATTAGTCTAAACGTTAATGTTATTATTTAGCCATATATAAAGTCCCATATATACATAATAATTTAACAAAATCCGCGTATATAAACTAATATCACATACTAATTCGGACCAGTTACTTCCATGCTGTAAGACATTACTAACCAAATAAAATTATTAATATTTTTTTCATACAAAACTAATGTTAAGTTTATAAATAATTTTTTTCCTTTTGTCTCTATCTCAAAATTTAAAATTATAATTATAGTTATTTATCTAACATGATTTTGTTGTTAACATAATAATAATAATGCTAATATAATTGATAAGAGTTCTCCTAACATTTGAATTAATCCTTTACGATTCTATATAATTATTTAATATTTAACTTTATGTAGATGGACGAACTATAATAAATAATTTGGGTTGTCAGTTTTTTTGAATATATCTCAAATCGAAAATTATTGCGATCGCGAACGTACTTTTTATCGAAACCTCTTCGTGAAAAGTGTGAGTGTGAAGCTCTAAAAGTTCTTGAGCCACTGTTTCTCGTTATACGTGACACCACTACGCTTCCATCTCACACAACATTACAAACATTTTTATGATTATTTCGATGTCTATTAATAAGACTCTGACCAGATAATATGAAGATCAGGCATAACACATTATCTTCCCGAGTGTTACAGAACTGGATTGAGTGAATTCACACCTTGAGCAACATATCTAGTACCCAAACGCTATATCACTCATTGAATTATCGTGATTTGCCTTCTTGCAACATACAACGGAACGTAATGTCAGGTATTGTGGATGCCTCCTTATCACTATGATATATATTATAAAATGAATACTCTATGTATCCCAACAACTCCTATGAGCTAATTGCTTCCTATTTGATTGTAAGGAGAATCTTTCAGTTTTACGAGTAACTACAATACCAGTTCAATCAAGCCACCTATGGAAATAATTCCTAAAGCTATCGCTACTATCTTGCATAGACAAAATATACATATAGCTATCTTTAGCGATATATACGCGTCAGTTTGTATATAACGAATTACCTTTACACTCACATCGGTAGCGTAAAACAGGTGAATGATATTTAAATGACATTGTGAATCTGCAAGATGTCGAACCTTTTAATGGCTAATCCTCCCACTTTAACCTTTCTAGCTCCCTTTTGTTATGAGTAGAATTACAAATAAGGTACAAAGCGATTATTATGATGAATAATTTTTGGAACGCAAGGTCCTATATTTATATAAATACCCTCACTGGTATTAATGGACCATGATAGAGAGAAATGTTACTTCACTAATGTGTTTTTTACTTAGCGTGTGAGTGGCGGGATGTGCGTCATATACGCTCTAGACATCTCACTAATGTGTCTCAGCGATGTTTCCTGCTGTAAACCCTTATAACCGATTGTCTATGCGTCAACTTATATGGCCAAGAACGTCTTACGCGTCCATGATCCTTTGCTATAACACATTTAGCAGTCTTCTTACCCGTTAACCGGCATCACACCCGGAGTACTGTTAAATCATGAATCCGTCACACACCCCTCTAACGGTCAGGTGTTCCAGTCTTGGTATGCACGATTATAGTCTCAATGAGACATTTTAGTGACATGCGAATATCCCGGATTTACGTCTTAATACCCTTGTAAGTGTAGTACAAAATGTGAGCACCGGCGTTAACTAAAACTCAGTAAAGGTGACATCCTAAGTAATACGTAAGTCCTTCATGGTACTACAAACACGTTGAGTTTATGAATTCTTCTTTATGTTAATCACGGGATTATGCCAATACCTTTCAAAAATGAATCACATACATTCGTAAAAGAATTTATCATAGTACAAAATGTGAAAGTAACTAATCCTCACTGTGAGTCGTTGCTCAGGTAAATAAAAATCAGTTTAATAATACATATTACAAACTCCTATAATAATCGACGCTAAGTTACCCGGTATGAACCCATCTTTTTTTACCACAACGATGGGAAGCGTAAGGTGAGTTGATTTCTATTTATCTAATGACCTAATAATTTCAGCATATCTATTGTAAATTTCCATTTTTTTGATTTGCCGTCTAACCGAATATAGGTTAAACATACCGTTTTATAGTATTTATATTAAGGATTCGCTGCTATAGTGATGTAGATATATGATTCTATTTGGAATTCGGGTTCATTCGCTACTATGGGTGGATCAACAATCGGACGCAAATGAACTCCTCGTCTTTTCTACGGCGTTTGTACTGTGACATT
>JABUQX010059918.1:70000-76729 GCA_015478945.1 Trachelipus rathkii | reverse complement strand
GTTATACCAGAGAAAAATCTATTTGAATTAAACAAATCTATCAAACCGAACTAGGATGGCCCTAAAACGACACGAGCCCCACTAATTTATTAAGAAAGTTCTATGGTAAAAGTTTAGACTTTCAGAGGCTGTAACTTTTTTCCTAAAGAGACTGCCATTTTTCGTTTTCACTATCTCATAGTAGTTTTTTTAGAGTATCCTGTGAAAATCAAAAAAAAAAATTTTTGGTTATGTTTTTTTTTAAATAACAAATCCTATGAGGGTTTTTAACAACTTTTAGAGGCTGTAACTTTTTTCCTAAAGAGGCTGCCGATTTTTTTCACCATCTATTATATTTTTTTAGAGTATCCTGTGATTTTCAGAAAAAAATCGGGTGACAAGCCCTGGGAAGCAATTAGCATATATATAATATATATATATAATGTTCATATGGTTCTCTATATAAGCATAAATAGTATATATATATATATATATACATATATATATATAATAATATTGGCACGTGTTCTCTTTTAATTGACAATACTCATAAAATAACAACAAATCCATGATTTTTCCTCAGGAGGCATTTTAAGAAAGTGATCAACTGCCATCGCTTGTGTTAGTGTTACTGATTTAGAATCTTCCGACTTTTCAGAATTATAGCTTATTGCTTTCTCTATTATTATCGATGAGAAATATTATATTTATATCTATAAATATGTAATGCTCAGCAAGTAATTTATCCTCATTAATTTTTAGAAACTTCGCAAAACAGAATAAAATTGTGTTATTAAGAATATTGAAATCAAAAAGGTAGCAATGATATAACATTTAATAACCTGCGGATATAACAAGTTTTAAAACTTATGCATTCCAAGTTTTGTTGAAAACTGAAAAAGATCACAATCAAACATAGAATACACCACAATTACTTTTATTTTATTTATTTATTTATTTTTTTTGGCATTTATTCGTCATATATTGGACTAAACAAAGCTAAATTAAGCCTAAACAAAGAATACTATTCAAAACAGAAATAAAATAGGACAGTGTCTATTATATCCACGCATATTCAATTAAATAATTTTTTTTAACAACAAAAAAAAAAAATTAACCACATACAAATCATTAAATTAGTACCCATTGTCAAAACAAAGAAGCAGACGACAACACCTCTCCATTTCATTTCCAAAGGACAGGAATATTTATGTTTTTTTCCGGTTGGGATTTCATATGCTCGTGCCCTTATCGCACAGTAGCCAGATACCGGACGTTGTCTTTTATTCTATGCTCTTATTAATAAAACAACCATTTTTGAGTCTTTGACCAATAGAAATTAGAATACTCCACTAAAAAACTTTATATACTTCCACATAATTCTCTTCTATTTGATTTTATTTTAGGATGTAAAAACTATTATATACTTTTAGCCGATGGCCAAATAAAAAATATAAGTACCGTATTTAATGTCAAATAAAGTCGGTAAATATCAAAGTTTACCATATGGTAAACTTTGGTAAATATCTAGATTTGAATCAGTGTATAGCTATGTTCAAAAAAATCAAGTTCAGAAAAGTAAGTAAGTAAGTTTTTTAAGAAAAATCTTTAGTGGCAGCTTCTGAATTTTTATGCCAGGAAGCTTGCCACTAAATCAATTTCTTAAAAAACTTAACTTAACTATTCTGTTAAGACTTAAGAAAAAATTTCGGAAAAAATATACACTGATTCAAAATATAGAATAATACCAAAAAGTCATATATGCTAAACTATATATCTTATATTTAATGATTAGACTTGCCAATATTGGGTATAATTACAAGAATTCACTAAACGCAAAAAACAATAAAGTTCATTACTGATTCAATAGCGGTCCTAATTGGGCTTGTGAAAGTCAAATTTAATAGTCAAAAATGTTAAGGGTATGGAGAGTATTAAAAACTATTATATACTTCTACATATATAATCTCTTCTAGTTATTTAGATGTAGGATATAAAAATATTATATACTTTCACTTATCTCTTTATTTATTATTTATTTTAGTACCGTATTGATGTAAGATATAAAAAGTCATATATGCATAACTTATTATATCTATTTATTTATTGGATTGTACTTTGCCAATATTGTAAATGCAAGAATCACTAGATTCCAGAAAACAGAAATTAACTTCTGATTTAAGACGGTCCAAATTTGTCGCGTTTTAAAATCAAAATTTTAATTAATAAAAGTAAAGGGTTTGGAGTAAATGCTAATTCTTAATTCTTTCAAATATTATACTATCAACCTATCTCTATTCTCTTTTACCTGCTACTCACCAATCCAATTTACCTACTAAGTTAATGTAAGTGCTAATTGACCAAAGCCACAAGGCTGAGTTATCTTAGGCTACAAGAGCTTCCTCAAAGAGCATAAATTCTGTGAAAACCAACAAATCAAGTAAGACCTTAGTAGATACACAATGTTACATATATATTAGTTCATAATTTATCGCTTTAGATAATAAATTTCGTCGATTGTGTAATCTATATTCTCAACGAACGGTTTGTTAAGTCTGATAAATCATGCCTAGCAATGCAATTATAATCAGCTTATAGCATATGATATTTTGGTTCAGTATTATTAGTTCAAAATAACTTAAAATTTAGCATATTTTTTATATAAAAAATATTATATATAGTAAATCCACATGTTATAAAAACTATTATATACTTCCACATATATATTTTTCTAATTTAGTTTTATTTTTCCACTTACAATATCAATCTCAAATCTAGTCTCTTCATTTTATTTTATTTATTTTAGAAATTAGATGTATGTAAATATAAAACTCAAATGTAGAATAATTTAAATTATTTTAGTGGATTTTTGTATTTTGTTACTATTGGATATAATTGTTCAGAATTCACTAGATATAACAAAGGTTCATTACTGATCCAGTAGCGGTCGTAACCGGTGCTCGTGTTAATTCAAATTAATAATCAAAATGTTAAAGGTGTGGAGGTAAATTGCCTAATTTCTATTCAACTATTTCAACTATCAATCTATCTCTATTCTCTTTACCTTCGACTAATCAATTTACCTACTAAGTTTAAGTAAGTGCTAATAACTAAAGCCTCATGCAGAGTTATCTAGTACAAGAACTATCAAAGAGCAAATTCTTTGAAACCACAAATTCAAGGTAGACTTATGTAGATACATAATTGTACATATAGGCTATATTATTTTCTAGTCATAATGGGCCTATCGAACTGCCTATTCGTTTTGTTCTAAGATTAGTTATCCAGGTAATTTAATGCAAATTTGTAAGAGTTAGAGAGGCAATGCATCATGCCTAACCATTCCCTTTCATCACTTGTGAGAAAATTCCAACATCATTATGTTATTTCTATATGTTTCAAATAACCAATACAATTTTTTTTCTTTTTTTTTTCTTTTTTTTTTGTCTTTTAGACCTTTTCAAAATTCAAATCAAATAGTTTGGCCTGGTGCTAGGCTTCATTTTCATCTTTCTTCAAGGTTTCATTTGTCCGTGGCTCATTCTAGCCAAATTTCAGCGAAGATGTCTGACCCAGAGATACAAGCACTTCTAGATAAATTAATAAAAAATCAAGCGTATAGTTCAAGCCATTCATCCCTCAAGGCACAAGTAAGATATTTATCTTAGTCAGATAAGAGTGACCTACAAAAAAAATAAAGATGCAGTTTTAGGAAAAGATCTTGTAGAGGAAGTAGAGTCCTTGTTAAAAGATATTTAACAAAAGGATACAAATATTATAAAATACAATCATAATGAAGTTAAGCTCCCTCCATTCGAGTCATAATGAGGATTGTGTAGTCAGGTCAGTACCAATGCTCAATTAAATCAAAATTAAGTGAATTAAAATCTAAGGGATCAAAATGCAAACACTCCAAAAGATACTTCTCCATTGAGGAATCTGTTCTTAGAGTATAGATTGTGTTCTTTGAGGCCAATGAAACTGATAAGTTGCTTATAAACCTTATATCAAAATTTAAAAGTTCATAGACTTACAGGAATTTAAATGAATCCATAAAAACTCACTGCTTAAAAAATAAATTAAAGGGATGTGCTTAACTCTCTATTCAGAATCTTTCCATTAGTGACAATAATTATAATAAGGCCCTTGAACTTTTTAGATAAAGAATTTTAGATGAAAATTTCTCAATGATGAAATCATTATTTGTAGATCCAACCCCAACCCAATCCTTCAAAACAATTAAGCGACAAAAAAAAAAAAAAAAGAGCAGCACAAAAAAAAAAAAAAAAAAAAAAAAAAAAAAAAAAAAAAAAAAAACTGGTTTATTTAATGATATCAAAACATTAAAATATGAACTTGAAGTATAACCTCCAAATATCTTGAGAGGCTACGGATTATAGTACTTTAGCACATAGTTTTATCAAATTACCAATGTGTAGTAAAGAAATTACTTCGCAAGTGAAATACCCAATCCCTATGTAATCAAATATTTAACAGCTACAAAGAAGTTATCAAAAATATTGTTAAAACGTCAAACCATAAAAGTGAGGAATTCATTAAGCATCCGCCCAAAATACTCTTAGGAATTTAAAAAAAATAAACTGCGGATAAGCCTAATTATCAATTTAAAAATAATGAAAATCAAAGACAGATGAGTCCTTAAAATCTAATATAGCCTGATTCCAATTCTGCTTCAGAATTTCAAAACTCAATAATCATGAAGTTGTGGAAATGAAACTTCTCTTAGTATGATTCTTCCAACTTCTAAAATCAAAGGTATTCAAAATCTGTAAGTTTTGTTCATCTTCTAAATCAAAGTTATTCAAAATCTGTAAGTTTTGTTATCAAACCTATATTTGAGAATTAAAAATGTAATGAAATAAGTCTATGCAGTAATTGTTCAAGCTCTAAACATACTGGCGATCCAGTTTCCTGGACTTTGAGGAGAACTCTTTCATTGCCAAGTTGCAATAAATAAGTCATTATTACTACTCTTTGTAGAGGCAAAGGAAAAGTTCCCACTCTCACAAATGTAATTCTTAGTTTAGCCAAAGGACAACAATTATATTGTTCCATTAATCTAAAGATGTAGAGTAAAGTTCTGCCTTCAGTTCGATGCTTATCGACTGTGGCTCAGCAATCCTACTTTCTAAAAGATTGCTTACAGACTCAATATATCTGTAGAGAATCATTAAAGCACTCAATACGATATAAAAAACCTATTTATGTTACCACCCGCATTGAAATAGACTGTCTTATGTTATATATGACCATCTTGTTTCACCCTCTCTCTTGAATTGATGAGATCTTCAATTAAGTTATGAATTAAGTCTAAGGATTCAGGCTCTAAAAAATTAAGAAACAAATTTTACAAATGGATGATTTCTGTGCATTAAAAGAGTCTAATAAGCTCAATTTTAATTTGGATGCCTTTAATAGGTATTGGATTAAAGAGTATTCCCTCAACTAGAATATTAAATGTATGAGTGGATCTCCTTTTAAGTTAAGGTGCGTCTATTATCCATTCGGAATATATTAATAATTTTAATACAATAATCAAAAAGAGTGTCAAAATCCACCATCAATTGTTCAAAATCAAAATCATAATCATGTTCAAAATCAAATCAATTGCAGGTTAACAATACTTTGGTTAATGCAGTAAATTAAACATTATACAGGCTATTTATCCTTTAAGCCATATCCTAACTAATTCAGAAGTAGAGCAAGGATTAGAAAAAATGTTCAAATTAGAGTCCTTAGGTATGGTAGGCATTAATAATAAATCTGAAATGATTGAAACAGATTGAAAATTCAAGCTTGTATAGAGTTCAAAGACGGAAAATATCTTATAGATCTTCCATGGATTGAAGATAAACTTCCCTTGTTGCCATCAAACTATAACATTGCTCTTGCGTGCTTAATATAGTTCATGAAAATTTAGAAAGAAAAGATTTAGTTAAAGCTATGATGTCGTTCAGCAACAATTAGCTGATGTATTATTGAAGAGTTCAAAGTATCTCCCTCTGAGTATTAAAATTATATTTGGGTTCCTCACAGACCTGTTATAAAAACTGATGAACAAGTATCAACAAAGGTCAGGCCTGTGTTTCAGTTTGTTATACTATCAGATATAAAGCAACCCTTCCTTCAGATTAAGTAAAATCTATCGAAGACCGCATCCCTTTGCTTTTTTTTGAAAGTAATGTCAATTTAATGCTATCGATACTCAACCATTGTTTTTGGTTTCACATCCCCACCTTTCATCCTCAATTATATCATCAAGCATCATGCTCAGTCTTATAAGAGAGCATACTCAGAATCTATTGAATAATTTTTTTGATAATTTACATTATAGTGCAATATCCACAAATTAAAGGACTTATCATTGAATCCATCAAAAAATGGAAGATGTGTTTCCATTATAGAAGTTGGGACTCTAATAATAGATCAATTAAGAGCAGGTTATGGAAGAAGAGGTAGAATAGTCAACATCAGAAATCAGAATATAAGGTCCTGATATCTTAATCCTCGTACAGATTAAGTTAAACTAGCAAATTTTCGCATAAATGCGGACGTCAAATACCAAAAATTTTTTATTTCACTGTTCCAGGTTGGACCATTAAATATCTTTTTACCTGTAACTGTAAGAGTCGCTTAATAGGGAAATATGGCAATTAGTCTCAATTGGGATGAAAGGTTCCTTCGATGTTTGGTTTTCCTGCGGTCTTGCTCTATGTTCAGATTAAAATA
>JABUQX010059918.1:27500-65000 GCA_015478945.1 Trachelipus rathkii | reverse complement strand
CTAGCCTACACCCAGCCCCCATATAGCCTCACCCAGCCCACACATAGCCTACACCCAGCCTACACCTAGCCTCACCTAGCCTACCCTACACCTAGCCTCACCCATCCTTCACCTAGCTACACCTACACCTAGATTCCACTCAGCCTTCACCTAGTCTACACCTACACCTAGCCTCCACCATCCTTCACCTAGTCTACACCTACACCTAGACTCCACCCATCCTTCACCTAGTCTACACCTACACACTTAGCCTCCACCCAGCCTTCACATACCTACAACCTACACCTTACACCTGACTCCACCAGCCTTCACATTAGCCACACCTACACCTACACCTAGACTCCACCCAGCCTTCACATAGCCTACACCTACACCGACACCTAGACTCCACCCAGCCTTCACCTAGCGTACACCTATACCTAGCCTACACGTGCCCTACAACTTTGATGTCTTAACCTTTGGTTCATCTATGATGACTCATCTTTGATGACGTCATCTACGGTTCATCTTTGATGTCCTAATTGATGACAGCTTTGTGGTCTCCAATCACCCTTAAGGAGTATCTAGATTTCTATTAGTTTCTATGAGTATTTATGATGCCTGTTAGCCAGAGATTGCCAATGAGTGCCAACGATGCCAATGAGTGCTCAAGTGATGCCAATATGATGCCAAGTGAGTCCACATATGCCAAGTGAGTCCACATAGTGCCAACTGGCCACTTTTTTCAAAGCCTTTTCTAGGCCTCCCCTACCTAGAATAGCCCTAAATATGGTGTCTACCCCTTAGTAATAAGATATGAGGAATCGAATGGTGTATATTACAATTCTGCTAGAATGTTTCCTACTATGAGTTAGTATTTTTCTAACACTATAGCAGCAGAAATATATCTAAAGACTAACACATTTGAACATGACGCAAACGTTCAGAGTCCGCTCCGCAGGTCACCCCCCCCGAACCGCGCCCGTTGCGCCCGCAGCGCAATATTTCCGCGTAACCGCGCCGCGCGCCCGCAGGCGCCATTCCCCGCTACCCGCGCCGCGTGCGTCCGCAAGACGCAATATTACCCGCGAACGAAAAATATATATCCAATGTAAATATTCAATAGGAATTTCTTTTCAAATTACTATGATTCATACATTTTTACTTACAATTGTACGAAATTTTATAAAAACATATACTTTACATACTAAAGCATAAATTCAGTAAACAATAAGAGGTGTTATTATTAACACCTAGATATATGCTTTTTTACTGCTTTACTGCTTTAACTCTCTGCTTTACGGCTTTAACTCATGTTACTGCTGAAACCTCGCTTTACTGCTTAACTCTCTGCTTTACTGCTTATATTTATTAACATTACATACTTAAAGCAGTTAAATCAGTGAAATCAATAGAGGTGTTACCTAACACCGAAGGGATTAGTATGCTTGTTTTACTGCTTACTGCTTTAACTTTCTGCTTTACTGCTGTAACCTTTCTGCTTTACTGTTTTTAACTCATATATTATTAACATTATTTCTTTTATATTTTTTATTTTTTTTAATACTTTTATTTACTATTGCTATTTTATTTTGTTTTAATATTTTTATTTTAATGTATGAATAAAAAACACACAGAGTTTCTGTTATATAAAACATTTTATTTTAATAAAATTGAACGAAATATTAAAACCATGTACTTTACTGCTTTACACTTTAATAATCTCATATTTCGATTATCACTTACGCATATGGATGGAGAAATTTACTCCGAAAGTCGCCTACATGTCTGTAGCGGACCTACAGGATGTGTAAAACCTTCTATATTAAATATTTTAAAGGAAATGTACATTTTTGAGCAAACCCCTATAAAATAATATGGTGTTATAATGTTATCAGGAAAAATTAAAGAATATAAGATGTTATTCAAATTTCATGAAGGCATATACGATATAATCGCTTGACAATATAATTTGGACACAAAATTATTGTATTAGATTATTTAATGCACAAATTGAATTTGGAATAGCATTCACCGTTTATTCTCACCAACTAAATATCTCTGTGTTTTTCAAAACGCAGAATATTTTTCATCAAAAGCAAGCATATGCGAAGTGTTTCTTAAAAACACCACAGTATTTGCTGTTTTTGGTCAGAGAAGAACAGAGTTCAAATAAGTTTGCAATCAAATGTCCCTTCAAAGGAAAGATTCTTAAAAGATATAAAGAGGTTACTTCATCCTCACGATTTGATGTGTGAACTTCACCCAAAAACACGCGCAGAGTGTTGCTCCGTGACCACGATTCTTCCCTTGAGATAGAAAACTGAGTACGATACCTGAATAATGATGCTCTAGTTGCAAATATTTACCTCTTATAAAAAATTTAAAAAGCTGAAAACCTTCTGAAAAACGTAAACAATTAGTGAGGATGAGAAATTCATCCAGTTTGTATGTGAAATCTGTTTAAATCTTATAAAAGAAATGTTCCTTTAAACAGAACTCAGAAGGTAAAGCTGCTATAGAAACATCATTAAAAAACTCTCCCTAACATAAAAAATCTGAAAAATAAAAAAGAAGTTACTACAGAGAGGAGGAGGTCTTCCGACCATTTACTCTTCTCGTTTAGCTCCACTGATAACTAAGTGGTTGGCCCCATAATGAAGAAGGTTGCTGTACTTCCATATTATGAGATGAGAAAATGAAGTATGAAATAATACAGCATCTGTACAGAATTCAGTTCCTCAAATTCATCATTCACAACCTCATATGCAAGTTATTGCCCACACCTTGCCGCAAAAGTCCACAATCACAGTTTCATTATTCACTCCCCCCCTATACGAGAATTACAGCCCAATGCATTGACATTACAACCTCTGTTCACATCACAACAACAGCTGCACCCAGAATCCTTATATTGTGAACGATTCAATAGCTTTTCAGCAGCCTCTACTTCAATATAATCCTAAAGTTGAACAGATAACAAATACGAGAAAGAAGCTACAGAAATGAAATTCAGACATAAATCCATGAGAAACGGTCTCTTATACCCAAGAGCCATACAAAATTGATAAAATCTAAAGACATGGCACCCACATCCATCCCTACGTATCCCGCTAGCCGATAATGTAGATATTTAATGAAGTAAAACTTGGAGTGAAAAATGAAGATAAATTTTAAAAATCCTAGAGGAGAGCTTACCTATTAGAGGGCGTAAATCAGGTAGCTTAATAAATTTTAAAAGACCAATTAACTTTGAAAGAAGCAAGTGCAGATCGTAATTTGATGCATGAAATATGTTAAAGATCAAATATGTGGATTGATAGCTGATCTTCACTAAACTGAAGAAGCCTGGAAAAGGATGAATATATCAAACAAGGAACTTCAGACTTATAATTTTCCGATCATCTTAAATACAACGCGATTAGCAGACTTAGATAATATTCCCGTTACGCCAAGACCTGATTCAAGTCCATCAGGCACTCTTACGCATCAGATAAAGTTAAACTGTTACCAGAGGACGAACAAGAAAAACACCTTATAATAGGCATGTTGGATTAAATCGTAATTATGTATTATCACATATTTATTTAGTTTAATTTGGTGTATAAATAAATCTATTTTAAATCTTTTTTCTCTTTCTTTATCCCTTGTGACCTAATATCACATTTATTATTATTGTTATATATAATAATTATATATAAAATATATATATATAATAATATATATATATATATATGATATAATATATATTATATATAAGAATATATAATATATATATATATATATATATATAGATATATTATATATATATAAGCGCTACACGTGGTCAGTAAACATGGAGGCGAAGGAGGGAGTTGATAAGTATTACTTCAATTTGAGAGAACCAAATAGTTTTGGGGGTTTCACTAAGTTTGCTTTAAGGTATCCTAATATTGAGAAAAAAGAGTTAAAAAGCATAATTTGGAGGTGAAGAGCATTTACCTACATAAACCTGGAAGAAATAAAATTCCTACACGAAAACCATATCTCCGCAGCTCGATAGCATATGGCATTAGATTTATCGGGAAATGATTAAATACAGCCTTTATAATGAAGGTTCAAATTATACTTTACAATTGACTATACTCTAAGATACTTGTGGTTGAGGCCATAAAAGATAAAAGATCAGCTACATCCACTGCAGTACTTGAAATTATAGAAGACGAGGAGAACACCCCCTCCCCCCCCCACAACCCCCCCCCCCCCCCACCCACCCACCCTCCCCCCAGCCCCCCCCCCCCCCCCCCCCCCCCCCCCCCAACCCCCCCACCCCCCCCCCTAATCATTATGGACAGATTCATGAATGAATTCAAGCGAGAGTTTCAGCGAAGCTGACTGGGAGTATGGTATAAGCTAACAATACATTTTCCGTAAACAAAGCGGCAATATTTGAAAGAGTCCAACGTACTATAAGAACGCATGCATAGTACTTACTAAAATGAATACTTTTAAATATATGGATATACTGCAAGACTTGGCTTTTTCTTTTAGCTTATTCTGTATAACAGATCTTACCACAGAACTATAAAGACAACACCTTTAGAAATATGTCAAAAACTAGAGGACGTATAGTGCATATGGGTGAAAAAGAAAACGAAAAGTAAAAGATTAATTCGGGAATAAGTGTAAACGATATGTGTGTGTGTTCGACCTGCTTACTCGTTCAGAAAAGGTTATGAATCAGGAGAGAATATGTAAAGTCCAGTATATGAGCGGACTTCATCGTGATAGTTTAAAGCTATATTATCTGAAAGATTTAAACTGTGAAAAGATAAAAGGCGATTTTATAAACAAGAAATACAAAAGTAAGGTTACCCTGTAACTCACGAATATAAAATTGAAAATATTAGCTACGAGAGGCAAAGGGAAAAATAAGCAGTAAACTGTAAATGGAGGATATCCTGCAAGTTTAATACTTAAATAAAAGCAAGTGAAGTTAAGAATCAATAATCAGTTGTCATTATAATCATGAGAGTGTAGATCACTTTTATTTAACTCTGCCGTCTTCAGCTTCCTTGGATTACAGCCTGATAAAAACTCTCGATTTACAGACTTGTGTTTAATGAACCCTATTCAACTTAACAGAGATCTCTATGAGGTAGGATTATGGGAAATGATATTAAATACGGACATAGAAAATTTACCTCACAATCTTTTCTGGATGGTGGTGACAGAAGTGTAGAATGTGTTGAACCTATATTACAAGTGGAAGATACTGATCTGCCTAGGTCTAGGATTGGCACAAAAGAATACTTCTTTGAAGAATTTACTTTGCAAGGTCATATGGTAATCAGGCCTGCTATTTTTCAGTCATAAAACGTTCTCTTTGATTATGAGTGATTATTTAAGGATCTATAGACAAAAACTGAAATGCGTACCTATGAAGATTAAGACTAATAATATCTTTAAGATCAAATGTAAGTGTAACCTGCGAGACCGTGATATGTTTTCCAACTTCACCATGCATCGTAAACATATTCGTAAACGGTATGGTGAGCTGGATATACTCATGATATCCCTACATGTTTGAAGAGATTATACTATTGGAAATAAACCCTGGACTTGCATGAAACAAAAAACGAACGCAACCGAGTACTGCATGTATACTGTACCCCATCCCGAGATGCTCAACCACCCAGGTATGCTATGTATATACAAATGATAGATTGATATCAATATAGGTAATACTAAAGCTCCTTTATTAAAAGTAGTATATTTTCCCAAAGAGAGTAAAGTTATAACATTCCCTAATGTTCATTATCTACCTCTGAATAGATCAAATTTTGACTCTGTACGGTGCATATAAAAGATGTAGAAGAAATCCTTTTCCCTTACATCGGCGCATGTTATGCAAAAGTGCATATTAGAAAAAGAAGCAGATGCAGTAATTACAGAATAATGGAATATAAGAGGAGTAGTCAGATATATTTTTCATTCCTTGAACATACTCTCACAGTGTAAAAATAGTATAAAAAATACTCCGTAATAATGGACGAAGAAAGGGTATTCAGGGGAACAAAATGAGAGGGATTGGCCTTGTGGATTTTTTGCCAAGCTATGGAGAAGTGCAGGCCTCTACTCAGGACGAGTGAAATATATAGGTAAAAAAGCTATAAGAACAAGTTTGCATACTATTCAAGATATGCTCAGGAAATAATCCTCGTACAGCATTAAAAGCGTATAGCCGAGTCAGATGAGATGGTGGATGATGTTAAGCGTAAAATAAGACGTAAATGTCAGTACAAAAATGACAATGAAGAAATTGTCATAAAGAAAAAGACTAAGCGGAAAAAACTCAAAGAAAAAAGTTATGATGTATTCTATTTAATTACTTAACTGATAACTTTTATACGATGTGTGTATATAAGGAAGGTTTTTCATGAAAATGTTCATTATACGCCAGCGCCCCTCCGCACATACAAGATGCATTTCCTTCATCCTTCTAGTTCTTGATTGTGGTAAGAGTGAATTGGATCTCTTTTCAATGAATCCTACACAGATTAGCGTTAGCGGTCCAACTTTTCAGATTAATCCTTCTGCATTAATTACCAATTACGATGTTCCTCTAGAGTTCTAATATTCCCAGTTACTTGCTGATCAATACCTAGACCCTCTAATGTGTTTTTTATATGAAAACAAATGTGACAAAAAACCTGATGTACAGATCTTTCCTACGGTGATGACCATATAGTATATTCAGAATCAAATTTCCTGTATACATGTTTCACCCAGGTTGAAGTCCATCTTAACGGAACTTCACTAGGTGCATCAGGCTAATTATCCTTATAGAAGCTATATAGAAACATTTGTTAAATATCAGACGATGCTAAACCAATCTCATCTCAAGATCATGTGGTTTACAGTTTCAAAATGAAGCTGCACTATAATAAAGCAGCTAAAGTCATAAATAAACTTATGAATTTTACGTTCGATTAAATGGCGAATCTTCTCTCAGAAAGACTCATTTCTAACCTCTGTAGAATACTAGAATCTTTTATCACGGCAAATCCTAAATTCTCTTAAAATAAAAAGTAAGCCTACTGCCACAGCTGTATGTCCAGAACCGTTTCAAACTGTTGGAGCCTTATCTCTATGTCAGAAAAGTGAAATTTTCACCACAGCGTCATTTGGAAATTGAATAATTCGCTTTGAATACTACACCAAAGTACCCTATTAAGAGAGTTGAAACCAAGATTTTTAATTTCACTCAAGGATTATCAAGTAACAATATACCCGAACATAGTGAAGGAAAATTAACCACAGATAAAGTAATAATAGGATTGTGGAACATGAAGCCTACTCCGGAAATATTAAAAAAAGTCACCCTATAAAATTCAACCTTTCGTCCTTAGAGTACATTACATGTGAATGACTGCCCTCACGACGTGATTATGAATATGTTATACACGAGACCTAATCCTCTCTGTACTCGACCTTTACGCTTAATAGCCAATACTGGAGCATGTAATATAGCGGAACAGTTTAAATCTGAAGAGATACGCCAAAGAATAGTAATTTATACGCCTATGATCTTACTGCAGACCTTTCAGCTTGTAACGCCTATCATTTAAACATTGAGAAAGGGTACCCTAGGACTAAGTCTCTCCTTTGGATCGAGTCTACAATCACCCTTCTTTGTATTTTACCAAGTTCAGCCTCGCTAACGCAATGGTACAGACCGCGTAGGTTGCGTACTTTTGAATATTATTAAAGATGAATGAAGAGGAAATAAAATTGGTGTTTAAAAATGAACCTTGCTTTTTAAGAGTGTTCGCTATTAACGAAATAAACTCTGAAAAGTTGGAGAAGGACTGCTTCATATTCAAAACATTGCCTCGTCACATCACCTCAACAAGACAGTGGATTCCGTTTATAAGAGCAAAAAACGGAAATCCAATGTCTGTTGAGCTTGAGTGGACATGCAATGTATGATATGAAACAGGTATCCTTCTCCAACTTTACAGAGTGTATTTCGTTAATAGCGAACACGCCTAAAAAGCGAGTTCATTTTTAAACACCAATTTTATCCTCTTCATCATCTCTTAATATTCAAAAGTTACGTGCGTACCGTCAATTTCAGATGAGTTGAGGATGCTCAAGATTAACCACTACAGTGATGGTGATTGTAGACTCGATCCAAAGAGAACTAGTCCTGGGTTCCTTTCTAAAATGTTAAATGATAGCGTTACAAGCTGAAAGGTCTGCAGTAAGATCATAGGCGTATAAATTACTTATTCTTTGCGTATTCATTCAAATTTAAAACCCTGTCCCGCTATCATTACATGATACAGTAATGGCTATTAAGTCGTAAAAAGGTCGAGACAGAGAGATAGGTCGCCGTTGTATAACATTTCCTAATCACGTCCGTGAGGCAGTTCCATTCACATGTAAACTGATACCTCTAAGGGCGAAAGGTTGGAATTTAAGGGTACTTGTATAATTCCCGATAGGCTTCAGTTCCACAATTCCTATTAACTTTCTGTGGTAAATTTCCGTTCACAATGTTAGGTATTTATACTCGATTAATCCTTGAGTAAATTAAAATCTTGGTTTCAACTCTCTTAATAGGGTTCTTTGCTGTAGTATTCAAAAAGCGACTTTTCAATTTCCAAATACGCTGTGTGATAATTTCACTTTTCTGACATAGCAGATAAGCGCTCCAACAGTTGAAAACAGTTTCTGACATACCGGCCTTAGCCAGTAGGCTACTTTTTTATTTAAAGCAAATTAATTTACCGTGATAAAATTGATTCTATAGCTAACAGATGTAGAATGGAGTCTTCTGAGAGAAGATATCGCCATTAAATCGCGTAAAATTCATAAGCATTATTTATGACTTTAGCTGCTTTATCTATGCAGCTTCATCTTTGAAACTGTAAAAACCACATGATTTGAGATGAGATTGTTTAGCGACGTCTGAATAATTTAACAAATGTTCTATATAGCATCTATAAGGATAATTAGCCGCTGATGCACCTAGTGAAGTTCCGTTAAGATAGTAGACTTCAACCTGGAAAAACATGTATACAGGAAAAATTTGATTCTGCATTATATACTATATGTCATCACCCTAGGAGATCTGTACCATCAGGTTTGTCAATTTCGTTTTACATATAAAAACACATAAGAGGGGTCTAGTATTGATCAGAAGTACCTGGAATATTGAACTCTACGAGAACATCTCTATTGTAATGAATGCAGAGGATAAGTACTGAAAATGACTCGCTAACGCTAATCTGTATATCATTGAGAAGAGATCCAAATCACTCTTTAGCAAATCAGGACCTAGAAGATGAGGAAATGCATCGGTAGTTGCCGGAGCGTGCATGTTAAATGACATTTTCATGAAAAACCTATTATAGACTCACATCGGTAAAAATATCAGTTAGTAATTTAAATAGCAAATACATCAATACATTTTTTAGAGGTTTTTTCCGCTTAGTCTTTTCTTATACAATCTCTTGATCCCTCACCTTGTCTGACATTTACGTCTTATTTTACCTGAACATCATCCAACATCTCATCTTAAACATCGCTATACGTTTTTTTAATGCTGTACGAGGATTATTCCCTGCAGCAATCTTGAATAGTATGCAAAACTGTTCTTATAGCTTTTTACCTATATATTCCCACCTCTGAGTAGAGGCCTTGCACCTCTCCATAGCTTGGCAAAAAATCCACCCAGCCATACCCCCTCGCATTTTTCCCCTGTAATACCCTTTCCGTCCATTATTACAGGAGTGTCTCTCTTATACTATCTTTACACTGTTAGAGTATGTTAAAGAATGAAAAAATATATCTGACAACACCTCTATATAATCCATTATCCTGTAATTACTGCATCTGCTTCTTTCTAATATGAACTTTGCATAACAATGCCCCGTATGTAAAGGGAAAAGGATTTTCCTTCGACATCTTTGTATATGCACGCGTACAGATGTAATAACGTTACTTCTTTCACGTTCTTGAAATTATAATGTCTAACGTTACTCCTTTGGAACGTATACTACTCTTAATAAAGGAGAGTTAGTATTAGTAACATATTCGATGATCATATATTTGTATATACATAAGCCATACGGTGTTGAGCATCTCGATGGTACATGTATAATGCAGTACTCGGTCTGCGTCGTCTTTTTGTTCATGCCAAGTCAAGGTTTTATTCTCCACAGATAGTATAACTCTCTTCAACATAGTAGGGATATCATGAAGTATATCCAACTCACCATACCGTTTACGAATATGTTTACCGCTTGCCATGGAATCGTCTGAGAAAAAACCATATCACGGTCTCGCAGGTACACTACATTGATCTAAAATATTACTTATCTTCATAGTTACGCATTTCAGTTTGTATATCATATCCTTACAACATAATACTCATATCCAAAGAGAACGAAACATTTTAAATGACTAAAATAGCAAGCACTGACTTAAAATATGACCTTCGCCAAAGTAAATCTTCAAAAAGTATTCTGCCAATCTAGGCCTAGCAATCACAGATCTTTCACTTGTAATATAGTTTCAACCATTCTAAACTTCTGTACACCACCCATCCAGAATAATTGTGAGGTAAATTTCTAGTCATTAATATCATTTCACATAATCCTACTTCGGATGCCTCTCTTTCAAGTTGTATTGGAATTCAATAACACAGTTGTAAAATCCGAGAGTTTTTTATCAGGATGTAAATCCAAGGAAGCTAAACGCAGAGTTAAATAAAAGTAATCACACTCTCGCCATGATATAATGACAACTGGATTTAATGATTCTTAACTTTCACTTGCTTTATATAATTATTAAACTTAAGGCAGGATATCCCCTCCATTTCACCAGTACCTGTTTATTTTTCTTTGCCTCTCGTACTAATATTTTTTCAATTTTATATTCGTGGTGACATGAACGAACCAAGACTTTTTATTTCCTTGTTTATAAAATCCGGAATCTTAGCTTTTTTCCATTTAAATCTTTCAATAATATAGCTTTAAACGTATCACGATGAAGTGAAGCGATATTGGAACTTTAAAAACTTCCGTAGTCCAACCGGATTCATATCTTTTTCTAAATTTTTCTTCTGTTCGAGATACTCTTACATAATCGTTTACCTTTATTCCCGAATTATCTTTTATTTGTTTTCTTTTTTACTCATATGCACTATAAGCCCTCTAGTTTAATTCTAATGTGTGTCTTATAGTTCTTGTAAGATCTGTATAAGAATAAGCTAATCTCCCAGTATATCAATATATTTAAAAAGTTATTCATTATTAACACAAAAATAATATTATGTTCTTTAATAGTACGTTGGGCTCCTTCAACTATTGCCGCTTTGTTTACGGAAAATGTTTTGTAATAGCTTATACCATACTCCCAAATCAGCTCCTGAAACTCTCGACCCTTGAATTCCATTCCTAAATCTGTCAAATGATTTAGGTGTTCTCCTCTCATCCTCTATAATTTCAAGTACTGCAGTGGCAAACTGTATCTGATCTTGTTTATCTTTTATCGCTCAACCACAATCTAGAAGATACGTCAATGTAAAAATAGTATTTGAAAACCTTCATATAAAGCGATTTAATATTCCTATAAATCAACTGCCATATGCGATCAGTGCGGAGATATGTTTTCCGTGTAGGAAATTTTTTTCTTACAGTTTTATGTAGAGTAAATGCCTCTCCTCCAAATAATGCTTTTATACTCTTTTTTCTCAATATTAGAATACCTTTAAAGCAAACCTAGTGAACCCCCCAAAAACTATTTGGCTCCCTCAGATTGAAGTAATACTATCAACACCTCCTTCGCCTCCATGTTTTCTACTGATCCTCGTGTAAGCGGATATAAATAAATAAAATATTATATTATATATAATATATATATATATATATATAATATTATTATATATATATAATAGTTATAATATAATATATTTATATATATATATATATATTATATGATATAATATATAAATAATAAAAAAATGTGATATTAGGTCACAAGGAATAAAGAAAGAAAAAAAAGATTTAAAAATAACATTATTAGACACCAAAATTACAACTAAAAAATATATGATAATACATAATTACGATTTAATCCAAATATGCCTATTAAAGTGTTTTTCTTGTTCGTTCGCTAGGTAACAACGTTTAAATATCTGATGCTAAGAAGTGCCTATGACTTGAATCAGGTCTGGCGTAACGGAATATTATCTAAGTCGCTAATCGCTTTGATTTAAGATTAAACTTCTGGGAAAAATTATAGTCTGAAGTTGTTTGATCATTCCATCCTTTTACAGGGCCCTTCTTCCAGTTACGTGAGAGATCAGCAATCAAATCCACAATATTGATCCTTTAACTATTTCATCATCAAAAATTACGATCTGCATGAAATATTCAAAGCTGAGGATAGTTAAGTATCGGATCTAAAACTAATCCTGATTTACTTGCACTACTCAATGAGCAAACATCGCCTGTAGCAAATTTCAAAAATGCTAAGAAACACTTCATTTTACTCATTAGAATATCTACATTACGCTACGATACGTAGGATGGATGTAGTGCATGTCTTTTAAGACTTAGCAATTTTTGTATGGATCTTGGTATAAGAGACGTTTCTCATGGATGTTAATGTCTGAATTTATTCTGTACACTTCTTTCTCGTAATTTGTTATCTGTTCAACTTTAGGATCATATAAGCTATGAGTAGAGCTGCTGAAAACTAAGGGAATTTCCAATATAAAGGATTTGTTGTGCAGCTGTTTCTGATGCTGAAAGAGGTAAATGCTCAATGCATTGGGCTTAATATCTGCGTATATAGGGGGGATGAATAATGAAACTGTGAGGATTTTGCACAGTGTGCGGCAAAAACTGGCCATATTGAGGTTGTGAATGATGAACCAGAACTGAATTCTGTACAGATGCTGTATTATTATACTTCATTTCTCATACTCATTATATGGAATACAGCAACCTTCTTCATTATGGGGACACCCACTTAGATATCAGTGGAGCTATAACGGAGAAGAGTAATGGTAGGAATACCCTTCCTCCTCTCTGTAGTAACTTCTGTTATTTCAGATTTTTTTGTTGAGGAAGAGTTTTTTTAATGAGTTTCTATAACGGTCTAGCTTTACCTCTGAGGTCTGTATTAAAGGAAATTTCCTTTATAAGATTGAAACAGACTCACATTACACACTGATGAATTCTCATCCTCACAATTAGTTTTACGTTTCAGAAGTTCAGCTTTTTAAATTTTTTATAAGAGGAAATACTTTCAACTAAGCCACTCATATTCAGATGTATACAGTTCTTATTCTTCAAGAAAGGATGTTGTACGGAGCAACACTCTGCGCGTGTTTTTGGGGTGAAGTTCAAACATCAAAAACCGGAGGATCGAAGAAAACCTCTTAATACTTTTAAGAACTCTTCCCTTTGAAGGAAACATTTTGAGTTGCCAAACATTAATTGACTCATGTCTCTTCCTGACCCAAACACAGGCAAAGACTGTGTGTTTAAAGAAGACACTGCGCATTTATGCTTGCTTTATGAAAAATTATTTCTGCTTATGAAAAAACACAGAGATATTTAGATGGTGAGAATAAACTGTGAACGCTTCGGCTATTTCCAAATCCAATTTGTGAATTAAATCATCTAATACAATAATTTTGTGTCCAAGTATATTGTCCAGCGATCTAATATCGTATATGCCTGTGCATCGAAAAATTGAATCACATCTATATCTTTTAAATTTTCTGATAAAGCATATAACACCATATTATTTTATGAGGGTTTGCTCAAAATGTCCATTTCCTTTAAAATATTAAATAAAAAGGTTTTACCACATCCTGTAGGTCCACTACAAGACATGTAGCCCGGACTTCGGAACGTTTAAATTTCTCCACATTCCATACTCGTTAATGAATAATGAAAATGAATAATAAAGCTGTAAGCATAAAGTACATGGTTTTAATAAAATTTCGTACAATTTTATTAAAATAAAAATGTTTATATAACAGAAAATCTGTGTGTTTTTATTCATACATAAAAATAAAAAGTATTAAAACAAAAAATTAAAAATAGAAAAAAAAATAAAAAGTATAAAACAAAAATAAAAAAAATTATAAAAGAAACATAATGTAATAAATATATGAGTTAAAAACATAAAAGCAGAAAGTTAAAGCAGTAAAGCAAAGTTAAAGCAGTAAAGCAGTAAAACAAAGCATTACTAATCCCCTAGGGGTTAGGTAACACCTTATTGATTTACTGATTACTGCTTTAAATTCAATATATGAGTAAAGCAGTAAAGCAGAAGTTAAAGCAGTAAACAGAAAGTTAAAGCAGTAAAAGAGTTAAAGCAGTAAAGCAGAGAGTTAAAGCAGTAAAGCAGTAAAACAAAAGCATACTAATCCCCTAGGTGTTAGATAATAACACCTCATATTATTGATTTACTGCTTTAAGTATGTAAAGTGATATGTTAATAAAAATTTCAAATGTAGTAAAAATGATTGACTCATAGTATATTTGAAAGAAATTCTTGAATAGTTTACATTGATATCATTATTTTTTATTAACGCGGTAATAATGCGTCTGCGGACGCACGCGGCGGCGTGTACGCGGGGATATGCGCCTGCGGGCGCCCGCGGCGGCGGTTACGCGGAAATATCGCGCCGCGCGCGCGGCGGTTTCGCGGAGGGCGACCTGCGACGCGACTTAAACGTTGCTGGTCACTGTCAAATGGTAGCGCTTTAGATATATATTTCGCCATCTATAAAGTGGTTAGAAAAAATACTAACTCATAGTAGGAAGCATTCTAGCAGATTGAAATACACATTCATCCTTCATTACCTATTACATAGGGGTAGACACATATTAGTCTATTTCTAGCTCAGGGGAGGCTAAAAGCTGAAAAAAGGGCACTCAGTTGGCACTATGTTGGCACTCACTTGCACTATGTGGCACTCACTTGCACTCTTGGCACTCACTTGGCACTAATTGGCACTCATTGGCACTCTTTCACTCTCCTGCACTCACCAAGCACTCATAGAATACGTCATAGAACACTAATAAAACATCACTAGATACTCCTTACGGGGATTGGGAACCATCAAAGCTGTACCATCAATATAGGCACCATCAAAGATGAACGCTAAAGATGACGTCATCAAGATGATCATCATAATGCCAGTCATAAAAAATGCAGGCCATCAAAGTGTAGGGCACGTGTAGCTAGTATTAGGTGTACGCTAGGTAAGCTGTGGATCTAGTTGTCGTGTATGTGTTGGCCATGTGAAGCTGGTTGAGTTCTATCAGGTAGGTGTATGTGAGGCTAGTAAGCTGGGTAGTCTAGTGTAGTGTAGTGTAGCTATTAAGGCTGGTGGAGGCTAGGTGTAGGTGTAACTAGTGAAGGCTGAGTGGAAATCTAGGTGTAGGTGTTAGACTATGAAGGATGGTGAGGCTAGTTGTAGGGTAGACTAGGTTGAAGCTGAGTGGAATCTAGTGTAGTCTGTAGACTAGGTGAAGAGGTGGAGCTAGGTGCGGGGTAGCTAGGTGAAGGCTAGTAGGCTGGGTGTAGGCGATTGGAGGCCTGCTGTAGGCTAATGAGAGCTGGTGTAGGCTAGGTGTGGGCAAAAATTACCGGGCAAAAAAATGACCCATGGTATATGCCAAGTCAAAGGCCGAAAGTATCATGGTCAAAAAAGTAAAGACATTCAAAAAAAAGGGCTATACCCTAATGAAGATCAAAAATTACCGTGGGCCAAATTGACCCATGGTCGAAAAAAATTAGGGGGGGCGCAAAATAGGGGGGGCAATACGTACAACGGTGCAACGCAACCGTTGGCGCAAACCCTTCTTCGAAGGTTGCAAAAATAGGGTTGCCGAAAAAAAATTAGGGTTGCCAGAAAAATTAGGGGTGCCAAAAAAATACGGCTGCCAAAAAATTAGGTTGCAAAAAAATAGGCGCCGAAAAAATACCGTGGCCAAAAATGACCCATGAAGACCAAAGGGTATCAAAAAATGGTAAATCCCAAAAAGGTAAAGGCCCAAAAAGATCCTGAGTAAAAAATTGGGCTCAAAAAAGTTCAAGCCCAAAGTAAAGTTCAAAAAAGGTCAAGGAGTAAAAAATTGGGCTCAAAAAGGTCAAAGGTTGCACGTGTTGGTCAAAATGACCAACACGAGCGGAAAGCCCTTGTTACTACTAGGGTCGAGTCAAAGGCCAAAGGCTTATAAACTGCCTTGTACTTTCTAGTTCACTTGACCTTCTATTTGCGGCGCGATGTGTGTGCTTTATCCCTTTTCTGTAGTACTGTAAGAGGCAATGCTCGAGGAACTATATCCAACCGCTACCACCACCCTTTACACGCCTCGTAGCCAAATGGGTGCTTGTGTCGGCCCATAGTTTGGTGATGTAGTAAACTCCAACTAGTTCGCTGCGGTGCCCTTTCCTGCCACCTCTTTCTGTGAATCTCTTCCATTCATCTGTGTTTCCTACTCAATTAATTTCCCCTCACTTTTAAAGCCTCCGTCTGTGCTCATCTGCGTAATTTGCGTTAAATGAATTTTTGAGGCGTTCAACATCCCCTCCGTTGATAGTTATTGCCTGGAGCGGCAGTTGATAACCGCTAAAAAAAAATGAAAAAAATAAAAGGTTTAATAAGGAAATCATAAAGGCTAGCTAAACCCCACAATTAATGATCTCGAGGTGAACCACTTCTACATGCATTAAATAGAATCACGGAGGAGGCTGCTCGCTTGACAAAAAAAAAAAAAAAAAAAAGAGAAACACCAGAAGTGGAAGCCGCCTTTACTGCAACCCCTGCAACAGCACTATATGCCGATGTGTGCTTTTCAACAAAGAAACTAGAGAATATGAAAGGATTTGATATGTTAGACTTTATAAGTCATGCCGAAATTGCCATTACACTTCATCCACCTCAAGGAATCACACCAGAACCTCATCGTAAAAACTGAGAAGACAGTCATCAAGGAGCAAAGATAATTAAAATTTGCAGTCTGTGAAAGAGAGATGAGGCTCACGAAACATGGATGCTGCCTACGAAGAGGAATCCTTTCATGTGTGTGCATAAAATGGGCCAAGCGTTTCATTAATCAGTGTTGCAGACAAATAATTATCAGCACCTCCTTCATCAGTCGAAGAGAGCACGTATATAGTGTATGTTAGGTGGAATGTATAACACCCAAAAAAGAAGTCTCGTCCGCCAGATACTATGAAAGCTTAATGTATTTCATCCCAATTTGTGAATTTTTGAATTTGAGTATTGAATGATATCTATCTCAAAGGAGTATTTTATTATGTCATGTGAGTAATAGCGTTTTTTTATTTACTTCGCCTGATAATTTGATGTCTCTCTTTCATTATTTATCTTTATTATTGTACTAGTTAAAGACAGACTTATTAATAGTGATTGAAAACATCGAAAGCTATCTCCTTAATTGAATCATATGCAAAACTAAAAAATGAAATGAATTATTTAGAAGTAGAACATGCAAATCACCAATCATTCTAATAGCTCAGACTCGGGAAATTAATATTCCTTAAAGGTACTATTTTAATTATAAAAATAAATATTACTTGGGCACACCAAATATGAAATATAAATGAATAAGTATTGTTTGTACAGGGATCCAATCTTGAGTTGCCTAGCAGAGCACAAATGTTCTATCTTATTACGTATTTATATATAATTAAGTAGTAATCGAATCGGTATCGGATCGTATCGCACCTAAAAAAATAGATATCGTATCGTATCGGCCCCTTTCTGTATCGGTAATCCACTTAATTATTAAATATATATAATATATATATAATAATATAAATACATACCCATAATATTAGAAAAAGTATTTCACAATATCTTGAAAAGGAAAATTCCAACTTTATAATATATGTTAATGTAAATATATATATTCTTAATCTAAAAAATCCCGAATAGTTGTATGTTGTTGCCCTTATAATAAAGTTATAATATTTCATATAATACATGTAAATTTTTGTTTATATATTTATAAATATATTATATATAAATAATATATATAATATAGAATAATATATATATATATAATATATATAATTATATATAATAATATATATATATAATAATATATATATATATATATATATATAATATATATGATATAATATATAATAAATATATATATATCATAATATATATATATATATATAAAATATATATATTATATATATATATATATATATACTATATATATATATAAAATATATATAATAAAATTATATATATATATATATATATATATATAATAGAATAATATATATATATATATATATATCAAACATCATCATCATCATCACACCCACCTTCTCTCCCCCAAGACTGGGGGTAAGCAAGCATGCACTAGAAACAAAAGAAGTAGAAGAATATGACAAATCGAAAAGAAAGCCGAGCCTTACCGCCCCCTTTATAAACCTTTATAAGAACTCGTCGCATTCAGAAAACCACCTTAAGAGCTCAACGGGGACAGCGACACCCTCACTATGCATCTCTGTCAATGTGTAACCCTTGCCCAGTGGCCACAACAATACCCCCTCACCAAACCCAGCCATTCACCACTATATGCACCTTTCTTCTCGCCTCTGCCAAACTACATTTTCTCTCCTCCAGGCATTTCTTTACTGACTCAATCCACTTTCCTCTGTCTCCCAGCCGCGATTCCCAAGCACACTCACACTATACATCCGCTTACCAACCGACATCATCCATCCTTTCCACGACCAAACCATCCAACGTACTTTCATATTTCTCTAATTTCTCCACACCACACATCTCTAATACGTTCATTCTCATTTTAATCAATTTTCTCACACCTAAACACGCCCCTAAAAATGTCCATCTGAACCCATTACTTTAGATCTTAACCTCTATTCCAAACCTATCTCACTACTAACATTAACACAGGTAATCAATACTCTCAATATTATAAATATAATATATATAATATAATAAGTATATATATATATATATTATAAATATAATAATATATATATAGTATATATATATAATATATATACCTGTATAGATATATAATATATATATATATTAAATATATATATATAATATATAATATATAAATATATATATATATATATATAATATATAATATATAATATATATATATATAAATTATACCATTATATAATATATATATAATATATATATATATATAATTTAATATAATATATATATAATATATATATTATATAATATATATATATATAATATATATATATATATATATATATAGATAATACTGTATAATATAAATAATAAATATATATATATATATATATAATATATATAATAATATAATATATAATAGATATATATTATATAATATATATATATATAATATATATATATATATAATAAGTAATAATTCTATAAGAAATTTCAGAGGGTGAGTTGAGACGGAGTCCGGATTCGTAATTTCAAAAGGTGAGTGCGGACTCGGTAATTTCAATGAGTCGGCATCGACGAACGAGCCGTAATTTTCAAGAGTGGGAGCGAGTCGGATCGTCGGCGAGTCGAAAATTTTTACACTCCACAAACCCTGTTGAACACCCAAGTTGACATCTAGAATGAAAATCCCTATATAATCCTATGTAGCTGATATCCTTGCCAAAAGAATTGGATTTATCACTCATCATATATAAAAGTGTCTTGGAATATCTCCCTTGGACGGATGAGCCTTACATCTATGAATAAATTAAGTTGATTAACTAGCAGTGGAATTCATCCTTTTAGGATTTTGGAGAAATAATATCTCCTTAGAAAACATGCGCTGCATATCTTCAAACCAATAGAGTTGGTACGCTTTCTGATCACAATCGTTCATCCAGCCCTTCTCCTGCTTAATGATTGAATATTTTGAAGTACTTTATTAAAGCTTATTACAGCGAAGTAATCTTTAATGTGAATAAAGACTGAGTACTACCACCGATGGTGACATTGTAAAGTCTTCCTTATTGGCTCAAAAAACATAAGTTTACAAATAGCCATGAATTGATCTAAAGATCCAAGGAAGACCTTTAACCATAAAGGTATTTAAATAAAAAGTAATGTTGAAACACCTCTGGAATCAGATCTTGCTGTTTCACAGTATAATGTAAGCATTAAAATGGATACCTTGTACTCTGCTCCACTTGATTTATTTGATAAATTTCTTTGAGCCATGTTTACAAAAATATTTTATTTTGGCTTTCTGGACATGGGCTTGAAAGAACTATTTGAGCATCTACAAAAGACCTTTATGTTTTTGAACTCTTAGGAAATTCTGATAATATTGCTTTGATACACTTGAAAAATAAAACACAGGCACAACAACTCCAAAGAGGGCAAAGCCCAAGATTTGAGAGGGGCCACCTTGGCTTAGAAAATATTAAACTAGAACCTTGACCTATACTATAAACTGCAAAACGCATAACCAAATGTTGAAGCTCACAAAATCGAATAAAGAGTTTGATAGAAGGTGAGAAAGCACCCACCTTTCAATTCAATATTATGTAATTTATTAAATCCGAACAGAGAGAAGACCAGGAAACTAAAACATCGACAGGAACCTTTCATCCCAATGATACCTAATTGCCATAATTTCCTAATTAATAGCCGACCTCTTAAAGTTACAGGTAAAAATATTTAAATGGTCAAAACCCTTGGACACAGCTGATAACAACAATCTTTTGGTATTTGCGTCAGCATTTATCGAAAATTTTGCTAGTTTTAACTTATCTGTAAGAGGATTAAAAAATATCCAGGAACCTTATATTCTGATTCTAGTTGAACTTATTCTCCCTCTTCTTCCAATTTTAACTGCTCTTTAAGATTGATCATTATTAGATCCCAACTCTATAATGAAACCACCATCTTTCCATTCTTTTGTTCATTCATGATAAAGTTCTTTAAATGTTGTGGATCATTGCCCACAAAGTTAAATTATCAAAAAAAATATTCAATAGAAATCTGAGAATGCATCATCCTTATAAGACTGAGCATTGAGCTGATGATATAATGAGGATGAAAGTGAGTGTGAGACCAAAAACAATGGTTGAGTATCGATAAGCCTTAAATTGACCATTACTTCTCAAAAAAAAGCAAAAGGGATTGCGGTCTTCGATAGATTTTAACTTAATCTGAAGGAAGGGTTGCTTTATATCTGATAGTATAACAAACTGAAACACAGGCCTGACCTTTGTTGATACTTGTTCATCAGTTTTTATAACAGGTCTGTGAGGAACCCAAATATAATTTTAATACTCAGAGGGAGATACTTTGAACTCTTCAATAACCGACAGCTAAGTTCTGAACGAACATCATCATAAGCTTTAACTAAATCTTTTCTTTCTAAATTTTCATGAACTATATTAAGCACTGCAAGAGCAATGTTATAGTTTGATGGCAACAAGGGAAGTTTATCTTCAATCCATGGAAGATCTATAAGATATTTTCCGTCTTTGAACTCTATACCAAGCTTGAATTTTTCAATCTGTTTCAAATCATCTTCAGATTTATTATTATGCCTACCCTCAATACCTAAGGACTCCACTTTGAACATGTTTTCTAATCCTTGCTCTACCTCTGAATTAGTCAGAATTTGGCTTAAAGGATTAAAATAAGAATGTACAATGTTTAAGACTGCATTAACCAAAGTATTGTTAACCTGCAAGTGATTTTGATTTTGAAATGATTATGATTTTGAACAATTGATGGTGGATTTTGAAACTCTTATTTGATTATTGTATATAAAATTATTAATATTTCCAAATGGAATAATAGAACCACCTCTTAACTTAAAAGCAGATCCACTCATACATTTAATCAATTCTAGTTGAGGGAAATACCTTTTAAAATCAATACCTATTAAGGCATCCAAATTAAAATTATTATTAGACTCTTTTATACCAGAATCATCCAATGTGTAAAATTGTTCTTAAATTGTTAGAGCCTGATCTACGAACTTAATCTCATAACTTATTTAGATCCTCATCAATCAAGAGAGAAGGTTAAACAAGACTGGTCCATATAGTACATCAAAACATCTCTTTCAAACTGCGGTGTAAACACCAAATAGGTTTTTATATCTATGAGTACTGATATTCTCTACAGATATATTAGTCTGTTCAAGCACTCTTTTAGAAAGGTAGACCTTTGTGAGCCACAGTCGACTAAGCAGCGAACTGAAGCCGAAACTTTACCTCTACCAATCCTTATAGTAATTGATGGCAACATAAATTGTTGGTACTTTTGCTAAAACTAAGACATACAATTTGTGAGAGTTGGAACTTTCCTTTGCTTACCAAAGAATAGTAATATGACTTATTATTGCAAACTTGGCACTGAAAGAAAGTGCTCGCTCAAAGTCCAGGAAACTGATCGCAGTAGTTTAGAGCTTGAACAATTCGCATAGGACTTATTCATTACATCTTTTAATTCAAATCAAGTTCATGAGATGCCAACTTAAAAGATTGAATAACCTTTGAAGTTAGATAATGAACAAAATCTACAAACTTTCAAGACCTTTGATTTAGAGTGGAAAATCATAACTAAGAGAAAGGTTTCATTCCACCAACTCATGATTTATATGAGTTTTGAAAATTCTGCAAAAGCAGAATGAATCAGGCCATTATTAGATTTTAAGACTCATCTGTCCTTTGATTTTCATTATTTAAATTGATAATTAGGGCTTATCGCAGTAATTATTTTTTTTAAATTCGAATAATTATATGGGAGGACTTTATCAAAGTTGAGCTTTGGTATGCCCTGACGTTTCACAAATTTTTTGATAACTTCATGAGCTGTTAAAATATTTGAATTAAAGCAGGCAGATTGTTATTCAATTGCGAGTAATTTCCTTTACTACCAAATTAGGTAATTTTGTAAAACTATGTGGCAAGTACTACTAATCCTGTAGCCTCCTCAAGATATTTGAGGTTTAACTCTCAATCAATATTAATGTTCTGACAGCAGAGATCACATTTTCTAACGAATTATTCCAATGTTGTCGGAGGTGAAAGTGGATCACCCATTTAATGATTTCATCAAGAGAAATTTTGATATGATAATTCTTTATCTAGAAGTTCAAGAGCCTATTATAATTATTGTCACTAATAGAAAGATTCTGAATCAGAGAGTATGCATATCTCATTAATTTATTTTTTTTGAAGCAGTGAAGTTTGGATTCACAAATTTTTCTGTAAATCTAAGGAACTCTTAAATTTTGAAATGAAGGTTTTATAAGCAAACTTATCAGTTTCATTGCTCTCAAAGAAACCACAATCTATAGCTCTAAGAACAGATTCACTCAAATGAGAGCAAGTATCTTTTGGAGTGTTTGCATTTTGATCCCCTTTAGATTTTAATTCACTTAATGATTTAATTGAGCATTTGTACTGAATCTGACTACACAACTCCTCATTAGAAACTCAGGAATGAGGAGTTACTTCATATCATTGAATATTTATTAATATTTGTATCGCTTTTGTTAATATCTTTTAACAAGATCTACTTCCTCTACAAGATCTTTTACATAAACTGCATCTTTATCTTTATTATCTGTAGGTCAACTCTCTATCTGACTAAGATAAATATCTACTTGTGAAATGGCTTGAACTATAGGTTTAGATTTTTTATTAACTTTATCTAGATAGTGCTTGTATCTTTCTGGGTCAGACACTCGCTGAAATAATTTGGCGTAGAATGAAGCCGACGGACAAATGAAAACCTTGAAGAAAGATGAAAATGAAAGATGGCCTAGCACCAGGCCAAACTATTTGATTTGAATTTTGAAAAGGTCTAAAAGACAAAAAAAAAAGAAAAAAAAAAAGAAAAAAAATTTGAAGTTGAAAGTGATCCAGGCCTACAAGACCTAATTTTGAGCTTGAATTTTTTGAGGAAGACACTGAAAGGGAATGGTTAGGCAATGATGCATTGCCTCTCTAACTCTCATACCAAATTTTGAATTAAATACACTAGGACTAACTAAACTTAGAACAAAAACGCCAATAGGCTAGTCTCGATAGGCCCATGTGGCTTCTACAGTCTAGCCTATATGTACAATTATGTATCTACATAAGTCTTACCTTGAATTTGTTGGTTTTCAAAGAATTTAAGCTCTTTGAGGAAGCTCTTGTAGCCCTAAGATAACTCAGCCTTGTGGCTTTGGTAAAATAGCACTTACATTAACTTATTAGGGTAAATTGATTGGTGAGTAGAAGGTAAAGAGAATAGAGATAGGTTGATAGTAAAAATATTTGAAAAGAAATTAAGAAATTAGACAATTTACCTCCAAACCCTTTACATTTTTGATTATTAAAATTTTGATTTTCACAAACGCGACAAACTAGGACCGCTCTTAAGTCAGAAGTAAACCTCATTGTTTTTTGGCATCTAGTGAATTTCTGCAATTATACCCAATATTGGCAAAATACAAAATCCACTAAATAATATAAGATAATATAAGTTGATGCATATATGACTTTTTTATATCTTACATCCAAATACGGTACTAAAATAAAATAAAATAAAATAGAAGAGACATAAGTGAAAGTATATAATAGTTTTTATATCCTAAAATAAAACTAAATTAGAAGAGATATATATGTAGAAGTATATAATAGTTTTTATACCATGTGGCTTCTACCATCTCTAATATTTTCATATGTTCAAATAAACCTTAATTTTAAGTTAATTTTGAACTAATAATACTGAACACAAAATATCATAACTGCTATAAGCTAGATTATAAATTGCAATTGATAGGCATGAGTTATCAAGAACTTACAACAAACCCGTTCGTTGAGACCAATATAGATTACACAATCGACGAAAATTTAATCTAAAGCAGAGTAAATTAATGAACATAAATATATATGTACCATTGTGTATCTACATAAGTCTTACCTTGAATTTGTTGGTTTTCAAAGAATTTATGCTCTTTGAGGAAGCTCTTGTAGCCCTAAGATAACTCAGCCTTGTGGCTTTGGTAAAATAGCACTTACATTAACTTATTAGGGTAAATTGATGAGTAATCAGAATGTAAATGAATCAGAATGGTATAGTAAAGAATAATTTAAACAAGTTTAAGAATCTAACAATACCTCCAAAACCCCTTTACATTTTGATTATTAAAATTTTGATTTTCACAAACGCGACAAATTTGGACCGCTCTTAAATCAGAAGTTAACTTCTCTGTTTTCTGGCATCTAGTGAATTCTTGCAATTATACCCAATATTGGCAAAGTACAAAATCCACTAAATAAAATAAGATAATAGTAAGTTGTGCAATATACTTTTATAGTCTTACTATCCATAATACGTACTAAATAAAATAAATAAATAAAAGACAGAGAGGAGAGAGGGTGAGTAAGATGGATTGGTTGGAGTTATCCGAGAGAAAAGAGCTAAACTAGAGAGAGGGGAGTAGTGAGTATAGTAGAGTTAGTGGATTAGATGAGGTTTTGGTTATACCGCCAACCGGCTTGAAGGGCAGGTTGTTTGGGTGGGGGGGTTACTATTAGAATATGTTGACTTTCAGGAGGCGCCGGAACAGAAGTAGGGACCCGCTATTGAATCAGTAATGAGACTGTTATTTGTGTTGGCGTTAGGGAAAGTCTGGCAATTATACACAATATTGGCAAAGTACAAAATCCATTAAATATAAGATAATATAAGTTTAAGCATATATGACTTTTTGGTATTATTCTATATTTGAATCAGTGTATATTTTCTGAAAATTTTTTCTAAGTTCAGAAAAGTTAAGTTAAGTTAAGTTTTTTAAGAAAATTGTTTAGTGGCAAGCTTCTGGCATAATTCCAGAAGCTTGCCACTAAAGATTTTTCTTAAAAAACTTTACTTAACTTAACTTTTCTGAACTTAGAAATTTTTTTGAACACTGATATACACTGATTCAAATCTAGATATTTACCAAAGTTTACCATATGGTAAACTTTGATATTTACCGACTTTTTATATCCTACATCTAAATACGGTACTATATAAAATAAAATAGAAGACATAAGTCAAAATATATAATAGTTTTTACATCCTAAAATAAAATCAAAATAGAAGAGATATATATGTGGAAGTATATAAGAGTATTCTAATTTCTATTGGTCAAAGACTCAAAAATGGTTGTTTTATTAATAAGAGCATAGAATAAAAGACAACGTCCGGTATCTGGCTACTGTGCGATAAGGGCACGAGCATATGAAATCCCAACCGGAAAAAAACATAAATATTCCTGTCCTTTGGAAATGAAATGGAGAGGTGTTGTCGTCTGCTTCTTTGTTTTGACAATGGGTACTAATTTAATGATTTGTATGTGGTTAATTTTTTTTTTTTGTTGTTAAAAAAAATTATTTAATTGAATATGCGTGGATATAATAGACACTGTCCTATTTTATTTCTGTTTTGAATAGTATTCTTTGTTTAGGCTTAATTTAGCTTTGTTTAGTCCAATATATCGCCAAACCAGCTGCCAAAAAAAAATAAATAAATAAATAAAATAAAAAGTAATCTGTGGTGTATTCTATGTTTCCGATTGTGATCTGTTTCAAGTTTTCAACACAAAACTGGAATGCAAATAATGTTTTAAAACTTGTCTATTCCGCAGGTTATTAAATGTTATATTCATTTGCTACACTTTTTGATTTCAATATTCTTAATAACACAATTTTAATTCTTTTTGCGAGTTTCATAAAAATTAATGAGGATAATTTCTTGCTGACAATTACCATATTTATAAAAATAAACTTAATATTAAATCACATTGGTAATTGTAAATTATTGAAACCAGTAATTGTGGAGGAATTGGAGACTTTAAATCATGAGACTATTTAAATCATGTCAATATTGGGTAATAGTTGAGTTTAACAGATTCTTAAAAAATGGATTTTTTAGGAAAATCAATGGATTTGTTGTTATTCTTATGAAGTCATTGTCAAATTTAAAAGAGAACCACAGTGCCAAATATAATATATATAATAATTATATTATATATATATATATATAATATACTATATATATATATAATAAATTATATATATATATATATATATATATATTATATATATTAATTGTTACCCAGAGGGTTGTCACCCCCAGATTTTTATGAAAATCACATATAGGTTACTCTAAAAAAATAATAATTAAAGAAGGATGAAACGAAAATCGTCGCTCTTCTTAGGAAAAAAGTTAAAGCCTCTCAAAGTTGTAAAAAACCCCATAGGTATTTTGTAAAAAAAAAAACCAAAAAATTTTTTTTTTTTTTGATTTTCACAGGGATAAACTCTAAAAAAAATAATAATGAAGAATAGTGAAAGCGAAAATCGGCCCAGTCTCTTTAGGAAAAAAATTACAGCCCTCAAAGTTTAAAAATTTTCCCATAGACTTTCTTATAATAAAAATAAGTGGGCCTCAAGTGCCGTTTTTAGGGCATCCTAGTTCAGGTTATTTGATAAGATTTGTTAAGTCTACATAGATTTTCTCTGTGTTAACCTAACAAAAACTTATCATAACCTTGACTTAGAGGGCCTGAAATGAGACCTAACCTGGATCGAACAATATTAGAAAAAGTCTATGGATTTTTAACAACTTTGAGAGGCTGTAACTTTTTTCCTTAAAGAGAGCAACAATTTTCGTTTCACTATTCTTCATTAAATTTTTTATTAGAGTATATCCTGTGATTTTCCAAAAAAATTCGGGGTTGACAACCCTCTGGGTAACAATTACCATATATAATATACTATATATTGGTAATTGGGAGATTACCTGACTTGAGTTCACGCCACATAGTCTTATTAAAATTATAACATTCTTCATTTATAAAATGGATTAAAAAAAAAATTATTTGAAGTTTTTTTTATGCATTTGAGTTTATTTTGAGTTAATAATTTATTTACTAAAAATATTCAATAGTAACGCTCTGAAACATCATAAACCCAATCGGGCTTATTTTTCCGTAATCGTGTAGGGATGAGGAATACACTGTTGAAATCGTTTCAGATTATCGATTCGATACTATTTTTCTTTTAATCATTTTTCACTAATTTCGAGGAATCGATATTATATACAAAGTGTACGTAAATAATATCAAAAGAAAATAAAAAATTTGCTAAACAATTATTTGCGTAATATACAATAAAAAAAAAAAAAGTACAAAATTAATATCACACAAATACGAAATTTACATAATATATATGATATATAATATATATATATATATATATAATAATATATATATATATATATATATATATATATAATAGTATATAATAATATATATATATCTATATATATATATATATATTATATATTATAATATATATATATATATATATAATATATATAATTATATATAATTAATATATTTATTCTATATAATATATAAATATATATATAATATATATTTCAGGCCCAGTTATGGGATATATATATATATATTTATATATATATATATATATATATTATATATATATATATATATATATATAATTTATATATATATTATAAAATTAATATTTATATAAAATATATGATGGTCAGCCTCCAGAAAGCAACATGCACGTAACAAAAAAACCATAACACGTACGGAAAATAATAAAATTTTATTAATCAGGGGACATTTTTAAAAATTTGAAATTAAAAAAAAAAATAAATAAAAATAACGCTTTTGAAAAAATTTAAAATAGTTAAAAATATTGGAAATCTTGTATTATATTACGTTTTCTGGAGGATTTGAAAGAGATCGCGTACAGCAAGGTTGAAGACAGGCAGAGGTTGACCAAATTTGAATTTTTTCTTTCTATAACTAAAAGCAAATCCCACGGGCGGTAAACAAGAACTGATAGCAAGAGTACGGGGTTTTCTCGGCTACCGGGGACGCACGGGGGGGACTTCGTCCCCCCCCCTCTGTCCCTTCCGTCGGCTCGAACCCCCTAATAAGGATATAAAAAGAAATAATAATATTTTCTCAAAAGCGTAAACTTAAAATACTATTTGGCAACTTTTGATCTCGGGAATTAATGTACAGATTCAAAGTCATTCACACCGAAGCTTCCTCGATCTAAAATTATAATAGTATATAAGGTGGTATTAATAAATATTAGAATAAAATAAGTTTTTTTTTAAGTTTCATCGATGAAATTGCTTGCTAAAATCAAAAATGTTATTTTTTTTCCTGTAGCTGTTATAATTTTTTAGTTACATGCATGATGCTTTCTGGAGGCTGGCCTATATATATATATATATATATATACGGCCCATTAGGGGGCTCGAGCCAACGGGGAACAGAGGGTAGGACGTTTTCCATACCCCGTAGGGGAGGGGCGGAGGAACCCCCGCGACACCCAAATACCAAAGAGCGGGGGTTCCAGAGACCCTCGGAGGGGGGGAAATAGTCCTACCCTTGCGTTCCCCGGAAGGCCGAGAGACCCCGACTCCTGCCATCGGAGCGGTCTACCCTTGGGGTACCATTAGTTTAAAAATTAAAAGAATTTTTTTTTACTAATGTGCACCCCAGGGGTAGCCACCCCCGATAGGCAAGGAGTCGGGGTCTCTCAGGCACTTCACCGGCGAACGATCAAGGCGTAGGGGACTATTTCCCCCCCTCTGGGAAGGGTCTCCGGAACCCCCGATCTTGGTATTTGGTGTCCGGGGGTTCTCCGCCCCTCCCCTACGCGGGTATGGAAAACGTCCCCCACCTCTGCGTCGGCTCGAGCCCCCTAATGGGCCGTATATATATATTATATATATATATATATATATTATATATATATAATATATATAATATTATATATATATATGTATATATATATATATATATATATATATATATATATAGTGACTCAATCGCCTCACAAACTCAGCGCGAGTCGATCTAATACCGACTCACGCAGCTTGTTTCAACGTACTCGTAAAATTTTCTACTGGTCACAATCTTAAATTTTGCCCATATATATATATATATATATATATATATATATATATAAGTATAATATATATATTATATACATTTATATATATTATATATATATATGATATATAATATATATATATATAAAATATAATATATAGATACCGTGTTCGTTTTTGCATTTGTGCTAAAAAAAATGCTGAAGTTTTCGTTCGTTTTCGTCAACCTTAGCGCAAAATCGTAAAAAAATGCTCATCAAACGTAAGGAATTTCTTTAATTCTGTAAGGTTGCTATTTTATACAAAATTTTATTCCATATTACACAGAATTAGGGACATTTTTTACGTTTGGTGAGCGTTTTTTTACGATTTTGCCATGTTTGACAAAAAACGAAAGAAAACTGAGTTTTTTTTAGCACAAAAACAAAAACGAACAACACAAGCTATATATATTATATATATATATATATATAAACATATATATATATATATATATATATATATATATATATATATATAATATATATATATATATATACCGTAAACGGGGCAATTCGGGTCCATGGGGGCAATTCGGGACCACGTGGGGCAATTCAAGCCCAATGCCCCCCAAGAAACGCTATACCCAGGTAATATATCTTTTACGATAGTAAAATAATGTTTTTTGTTTCGTCAGAATTAATTTTTTATTAAAACTTTTATTTATTCCAATTAATTTTATATTGTTTTTTTTTTCTTGACCATATAAAATCGGGTAAATTTTAGGCTTATTGCTAAGAATCATACAGGTCAAAATAATTGTACTACATTATTGGTACCAAGATATAGTACTTAAAAATAGTTCATAACCTTAATGCAATCGTTGGAGTCATTCAGGCAAGAGATAAATATGTTTTATTATAAAAATTGTAACATGGGGCAATTCGGTCCAGGTTTAAAAATTTGCCTGGGGCAATTCGGCCACATTGAAAATTCATCATTAATTAAATTTTTTTAATACTCTTTACAAAAAGATTGTCCGAAAAATATAATGTTAAATAATTTTTACACTTTACAGCAAGATAGATAGGTAAAGTTTTTCAACATAGGCCTAATTAACTTGTACAATTTTTTTCAGCAAGATGGTTCACACTTACGCAAAAGTAACAAGGCAGGGATACTCTGCTGATGATGTTGCCAGACCCTTAAGCAGTTTTCGTTCTTGCATTGGTTCTTACGAAACGTTAATATGCCTTAAAACGCATTCGAGTTTGCATTCGTTTTTGTCAAACAGCCGTTTGCGTTCGTTTTTCGTCCAAACAGCGAAAAATCATTTAAAAGAAACGCTCCCGTAAAGATTCCTTAATTCTGTGTAATATAAAAATGAAAAAAGAATTGGCCAACCTTACAGAATTTTATTACATACAGTTCGTTTTTTGTTCAAACACGCAAAATCGTAAAAAAACGCTCACCAATCGTAAGAATTTCGTCTTTCCTGTGTGGATAAAATACAAAAGAATTAGGGAATTCCTTTACGTTTGGTGAGCATTTTTTACGATTTAACGTTTGACAAAACGAACGCCAACTCGAACATTTTATTAGTTTTCAAACCCAATTTCTTAAAATAATATTGTTAATACCATTATGTTTAAAAGAGACCTAAAACGCTTGAGCTTGTGTTCCATTTATGTCAAACAGCGTTTGCGTTCATTTTTGTCAAAACATCAGCAAATCGTAGAAAAAACGCTCACCAAAAACGTAAAGAATTTCCTTAATTCTGATATAATACAGCAATAAAAAAAGAAAGGCAACCTTACAGAATTTAAGGAAATTCCTTACGTTAGGGCGAGCCTTTTTTTTACGATTTTGCAGTTTTGACAAAAACGAATTCAAACTCAACATTTATTACGTTTTTTATTACGTTTTCAACCCAATTTCTTAAAATAATATTTGAACCATTATGTTTAAAATGAAAACTGAACTTATCATAGTTTATTAAATAAAACACTTTAATGAGGATTCTTAGGGATGTGAAAAAATTGAAGTGGAACCGAATTAGCCCCGCACCCCACAAAATCGTGGGGCATTCGGCTCCACGTTAACTTATCGCCTATAACATAATCCTATATATATTATACCAATACAATATACTAATTCTACTCCCAAAGGATAACATTAACATATAAAAAAAAAATTTCGAAAAAAAATAAAAAATAACATAAAGTCTCCATAAACCTTAGCATTTTGAGTACCCCTGATTTTGAACCGAATTTATATATATATACGGTATTATATATATATATACATATAATAATATATATATATATAAATATATAATATATATATATAATATATATATATATATACTATATATATATTATAATATATATGATAATAATATATATATTATATATATAATATATATATATTATATAATAATATATATATATATATATTATATATATATATATATATATTATAATTATAATATATATGTTGCATAGTGTTATTAAAGGAAAAAATTATTTTATTACTTTATTAATATTTTATTTTATATTTAAATTTTTTTATTATTGCAAAATTCGTTTGGGAATTTTTTTTTTTTTTTAATATTACGATGTTAATGTAAAATTGAACAATCGAATTGTTGATAATCGTTCAAAATTATTGATTATCGGAAAAATATTAATGCAATCGATATATAAAAAAATCGGAACAAAGCATCGATAGCGATATCCCAAAAAACGAGAAAATTAAGCGTTTAAATTTTCGGAACGTAATTTTTTATATTTTTTCTTTAAAATTATGCGTTAAATATATGAAAAAACTTCAAATAATTCGTTAAAACCATTTTTGTAAAATGAAATGTTTGTAATTTTAATATACTATTGTATGTGAACTCAAGTCAGTAATACTCCACAATTACTATATACTATATATATATATATAATATATATATATATATATATATATATAATTATATATATATTATATAATATATATATATATATATATATATATATATATATATATATACCGATATATATATATATATATATATAATATATATATATATATATATATATATATATATATTAATATATATAATAATATAATATATATATATATATATATATTATTATAGTATATAGTATATTAGAACATTAGAAATATAGAGACCAGTAAGAAGCACATGGGCCTATGAGGACTGTCCCAGTCAATTCACTAGCAAACATGCTCAATGCAAATCCAAAAAAAGCACCCTAGGGCTTTGTCCAAATACTGTAACTAAAATCTACTAATTTGGCTTAGTCAAAAAAAAAAAAATAATATATGATACCCAAACCATCCCCATACCTTAAATAACTAAGTTATGGTCCACACATGCCATCTAAACTTGTCAAACTACTGTAACTAAAACCCGCCAATTTGGCTTCATCTAAATATACTATATGATACCCAATCCATCCATATACCCATCCAACCCTTTCTTAAATGATGCAACTGAAGTCACACTCAACAAACCTCCTGTGGGAAACCATTCCAAAAATTTAGGGCAAACCTCTATTGCGCTGAAGAAATACTTTTCTTATTATCAAGATGTGCATGCTTTCTCTTAATTTTTCTTGTATATGCCCCCTGGTCTCCGTCCCATGCTTCTACTAGTGGAAGAAATTTATTGGTCGCCGTATTATCAATAGATGTAAAAATTTTTGTAGACTTGTTACATGTCCCCTCTGAGGAATCGCCTTTCTACAGAAAACATTTCCTTACTCCTTCAGCTTCTCCTCATAGCTCTTAACCTCAAACCCAGAAACATCCTTGTTGTCTAATGTTTCCACTCTCTCTAGCATATCTAAGTGTTTCTTTAATTAAGGGGCCCAAACTTTGTGCACAATACTCTATTATGGCCTAACATAGGTATTATATAGTTTACTTATTACTTCCTTGCTCTTGTAAAACAACATTTACGATTTTTATTATGCCCAGCATCTTATTAGCTTATATTCCTTGCTTCCAAACACGGATTAGCTACTTTCAAATTACTGCTTATAACCACACCTAAATCTTTTTCTTGGTCCGCAGACTCAAGCACAATTCCCCATTCATATCATAGTTAAAAATTTTATTTATTTGACTAACCTAGGTGAAGAACCTTACCATTTTTACTATTAAAATTTCATTTGCCACTTATCGGCCCACCCAAGAAGTTTATCAAGATCATTTTAAATTTTATACATCCTTCCACTATTATCTAACTGAGGTGGCCACTATTGGTATCATCTGCAACTAGAAACCTTGCATTATAAGTCCTCAGTCCAAATCATTTATATGTATGAGGAAACAATAGTGGCCCAGCACTGAACCTGTGGGGACAACCTCTTCACTATCTTCCCATTGATGACTATATTGCCATAGTATGCCACACTGTTTTTTAATTCCACAAACCATTTTAACCAACCAAATGTACCACTCCACCTATTACCACATTGCAATAACTTCTTCATCAGCCTTATGTGTGGGAACCTTATCAAAAGCTTTGCTAAAGTCTAAATATGTGTTGGTGTGGAAAGGAATGAAAAGGGGATAGAAAGATTTGCAATTCTGATGAGGACTTGTGGTAGAGAGCTATGGTAGATTTTTTTGTGTGAGTATTAGAATTCTAAAGCGTTAAATTTAAGTTTTGAAAAAGGTCAAAATTTGTGTGGTTGGGATATATGGGTCCATCTGAGGGTACATGTGAAGGAATGCGATTCACTAGTCCTTTGAAGACACCTGGAGTAGTTGAGGATTCAGTTTCATTATGCCCTCTCTGCCTACCCAAGGATTTTTTTTTTACAGTTGTCACCACCATTCACAGGCAGAGCCCTATTCAAGGAGGTGGTATTGTATGCTCAAAAGTTCACCCTCGAGCGCAAATTACGCATATGAATACAGACGCAGGCTTTAAAGTGAGGAGATTAAATTCAGCAGGAAATACAGAAAATGATAGAGAATTCCACAGAACAGGTGGTGGGAAAGAAGGAATCACCACAACGAACCATAGCCTGGAGTTTCCCAATGTCAACACAATAAACTCGTGACGCAGATACAGCACCCCTTGCTGCTACAAGGGAGACGTAATGGTGGTGGTACGCGAGTGATAAGTAACTCCCTCGAGCACCTGCCCTGCGGTTCACTATAGGATAGAGATAAGCATCAACATCGAGCGCAAAGATAGAGGGTCAAGTGAACTGGAAAGTACAGAACAGTTTATAAGCCTTTTGGCCCCCCAGATATGAGAGCAGTACTCCATACCTGGGCGGATGAGACCCTTGTATAGCTGAAGCAATGAGAAGAGGAAAAAAAGTCTTTGCAGTCTTAAGAAAACAGACACTTCCAGTTTCTTTGGGGCGCCCTAGCAACCGTGTGAACGAGGGTTTCCAAGACATTTTTTTGTTTATGCTAAAAGGCCGAAGGAGCGTTTTATATTGTCAGACAGGAGAAAAAATGTGAACTGTTGAAAGAGATAGGAAAGTTAGAAGGTGTTTTGGAAAAGATTTGTAGTTGTGCTTTTAAAGAATTGAAATTTCACAAGTTGAGACCACCCCATCCGGAAATTCATCCAGATCAGAGAGTAATAGAATGCAGAAAGATTAAGACGGAGAGGGCAATTCTAGGAAGTAAGAGAGGGAGCAGAATTGATATGAGTTGAAGACATGAAGGGTTCGATTCATCGGCATATTGAGATGAATAGAAGTTAGAGGGATGCAGAGTTAGAAGATCATTAATGAAAAGTAGGAATAAAGGTAAGTGATTAGACAGAACCTTGAAGGAACAACCACTATTAAAACAGGGAAGAATCAAAATATAAACAACATCCAATATGAGCGACTGAAGAAAGATTAGAAAGTAAAGCAAGAGGAGGAGGGGAACCCCAAAGTGGGAGAGCTTGGAGAAGCAGAGTTGACACGTGCCACAACTTGCCGTTAAATTGCTTTGGCGTATGTTCAAGAGCCAACCACGCAAAGCTTCCCGTAGTTCCTAAGAGCCGAAAACCATAAATCGGTTTTAGAATAGGAAAGTATATCTCCAGTAGACCTCGAGCGCCGAAAAGCCGTTACGCGATAGGAATGAGTTTCCAGATGGTCTAAGAAGTGAGTGTTGAGAAGGGTTTCAAGATCTTAGATAGAATTACAAGTGAGAGCTATAGCGCGATAGTAAGAAGGATCAGAGCGGCTTCCCTTTATAAATTTGAATAGGGTTGGACATGTTCGAGCTTTCAAAACCACTGAGGACAAAGTGCTGTATTGAGACATAGAGAGTTAGTGGAACGATGGGCAGAGGATAGCGCGGAAGGCACCACTTCCTCAAAAGCTCAGGGAGGAATGCCATCCGGGCCACCCGGCTCCTTACAACGTTCATAATTTCAGGAGCCCATGCCACCCGATCAAAGGTAATCACAGGCAAAGGCATAGGACACCAGAGAGGAGAATAAGTAGGAAGAGGAATGCCAGAATTGTCCAGGGTTGAGTTAGAGGAAAATAGAAGGACGAAGAGATTGGCCTTTTCAGTTTTAGAATTAGCAACAGAATCATCAGATCGAATAAAAGGAGGAAAAGGCAGATATACAGAAGTTGCTAGAGATGTTATTGTCAAGAGGCCAGAAAGATTTGTCAGCAGGAGAACCAAGGAGGTTAGCACACTTTCGTTTGATGAAAATTCGCTTTGCTCGTCAAATTGTATCCCTGCAACGATTTCTAGCTGAATGAAAATTAGAGTGTGATAGGAGAACGAGAATTTTTCCACCCCCGATATGCACTGTCTCTAGCATGAATGGCCAGAGAACAAGCATGATCGAACCATGGATTATGAGGAGAGAAAGAATTAGTTGAAGAAGGAATGAATTATGAGCCTGCTCATTCCATCAATGATTATAGCTCCCTCCTTATCTTTTAAATCTTTATACATCCATCATTATTCCTTACTGAGGTAGCCAATTTGCTATCATCTGCAAACTTGGAAACCTTACATTTAAGTCCCTGGTCTAAAAATTTTATATATATATATATGAGGAACAGCCACTTGACCTAAGAAATAGTTACGGACCACAACATGTCTCCTCATTTCCATTAATAAATTACTTTTCATTTTCATTAATTATTATTATTATTATTAAGATTTAACCATATGCAGGGTTTTTTATCTAACACCTATATGATTGTTTGTGTTTGTGTGACCCAGGGATGGCAATTTTGGTGATTTTTTTGATTTTTTTAAAAAAAATCAATTTGTGATTTTTTTTGATTTTTTGATATTTTTTTATTTTTTCAGATTCGTAACGTCACGCGATATATAATTTGTAACCTGCAAATTATATTTCGCGTGACGTTACGAATCCAAAAAATCAAAAATATCAAAAAAATCAAAAAAATCACAAATTGATTTTTTTAAAAAAAATCAAAAAAATCACCAAAATTGCCATCCCTGTTTGTGTCTGTTAAAGGGTAGTAAATTGTGAATCTGCCTGTTTACAGTTATCTGAGAAACTTAAGCATTTTCTTTAGTTA